>ML782702.1:490782-514965 GCA_009831015.1 Picea engelmannii
CTACCAAGAACACAAAGAGGATTTGATTCCATATTTTTGGTGGTGGATAGATTTTCAAAGATGGCACACTTCATCCCATGCCAGAAGACCAGTGATGCAACACATGTTGCAAATCTATTTTTCAAGGAAGTTGTGAGACTTCATGGCCTACCCAGAAGCATTGTCTCGGACAGAGACACAAAATTTGTTGGTCACTTTTGGAGAACATTGTGGAAGAAGTTGGGGACAGATTTGTCCTTCATCTCATCTTATCACCCTCAGACAGATGGGTAGACTGAGGTGGTAAACATAAGTTTGCAAAACTTATTGAGGAGTCTGGTCACTGAGCACCATAATCAGTGAGATCAGATTCTACCACAAGCAGAATTTGCATACAATGACTCACCAAACAGGAGCACTAGAAAGAGCCCATTCCAAATATTGTATGAAATGCAACCTAGGGGAATATCTGAGTTGAGAGACTTGGAATGGAGTGAGATCAGGAGCACTGGAGCAGAATATTTTGCTGTAGAAATGAATAAGCTCCATAGCTAGATCAGAGGACAGTTGCATAGTTCTAACCAAGAGTACAAGCGCAGATCCGATCAACATCGCAAAGAAATTCAATTTGAAGTAGGAGATCAGGTTCTGGCATATCTCATGAAAGAAAGGTTCCCTAGGGGAACATATAACAAGTTAAAGATGAAGAAGATAGGACCATGTAAGATCTTGAGGAAGTTTGATGAAAATGCCTATGAGATTGAGTTTCCAGATGATGTGGGCATATCACCCATATTCAATGTTTTAGACCTGTATCCTTACAAGAAAGATGACACAAAGGGATCAAAAGATCAATAGAAGATTTGGTGGGAGAAACAAATTCCTATAGAATAAAAACCATAGATGGAGAAGATCATTGATCAGAGGATTGGAAAAAGCACCAGGAGGAAGACCTATTTTGAATATCTGGTCAAGTGGAAGGGACACCCAATAGAAGATGCCAGTTGGGAAAGTGAAGTTGATATCTAGAAGAATGGAAAGTCGGTGCAAGAGCTCATGGACAGGAGTCCATGAAATTTTTTCAAGGGGAGTATGATGCAAGAGCATCATTAGAGAGCACATGGAGTAGGACCACTTAGTGCCTGGGAATATTTTCATAATCTCAACACTGGCAGTTACGGCGAATAATTTTGAAGCATGTCTGAACTCAGCGCCGAGAGATATTTTGAAGCATGCCTGAACTCAGCACCGAGAGATATTTTGAAGCACGCCTGAACTCAGCGCTGGAAAATCTTCTGAAGCACGCTTGAACGATTGCGAGCGAAGTGGGAGTTTCCACTCCTTCTCTGGAATGTGACTGATCTAATATAGTCGTTATGTTAGGAGTAGAAAAATAGTCGGGGGGGAACCCTAAGAACCCTCTGAGATAAATAGAGGCTTTGTACGCCCAAATGAGGCTAGCTACAAGTTAGTAGGAGAATTATGAGTTTGTATTTTTTGTTTTGATTGTAGCTGTAACCATTTTTATTTTGAATGAATACAACAGAGGAAAATTGATCCAATGTGTGTGGATGCTGTTATTGCTTGGAAATTTCCTGTTGTTGTTGTTTCTACAAATGAATGTATGGAACTATGAATGTTAGAATAAGTTTCAATTGTTTCTCTTATGTTGAAATCAATGCAAGGTGTGCACACAGGACGCAAGAAGTGCGTTGATGGGATTTGTTTCGATTCTGAAGCTCAGAAGAGATAGAATGAAACTTTCCCTTTGCAAGGAGTGCAAAGTGACTGCTGCAAGGAGTGCACAATCGTCCATAATAATTCAAACCTTGCATAATAAACGGTTGCAACGTGTGCATCGAGAAAAAGGAGAATGCCAGAGGGGCAAGAGGAATTTATCTTTGAGAAATCCTTTGGATATGAGTTATCAAAATCCATGAAACACAAGGAGTGCACGGGAAGTTGAAGTCTTCACAAGACCAAGCTCAATAGGAATAACACTTTTTATAAGTGTTAATGAGATCCAAGAGTTGGACTCGTCGGAGGAGAAAAGGTTTGAAACCTTTGAACACTTAGAAAATCTTCTAAGTCAGAGAGATAAGAAGCTCAGGAGGAGGAGTGACAATGGTCGTTGGATCACATCACAAGGATCAATAGTCGTTTGGTTCAAGACAAGGTACATGAGCTTTAACACCTCATACACATAGGAGAGAGAACTCACCAAGACTTGAGACTTGAAACTTCTGAAGTCCGGAGTTCTGGATTTCCGAAGTGAAATCTTCGTCGTTCGATCATCTGAAGCAGAATGAGCCATCAGATCATCCGAGTTGAATGTATGGCGTTGCATCAATCTAGTGAATTTGAGCCGTCAAATGTCGTGAGCTTGGGAGGAAGCAAGTTTGAAACTTGAGATTCCTGAAGCGCGAAGAGACGGAGAGCTGAAGCAAAGATGGATTGTTAGATCCAGAGGGGTATGTGTTAGGAGATCGTGAGTTCTGGGAAATTTGTCATAGGATTTTCAGTTTGAGAATTGAGATCGCTGAATCCCGAAGACCCAAAGTGAATCTGAGCCATCATATCTGGAGGAGACGTGGCAAGGATATGAGAACTTCGGTTAAAGATTCAAAGTAATCCTCGACCATCAGATCAGGAGGACATGCATCAGTGGATCATAGCCTTAAGATAGAATCCA
Source organism: Picea engelmannii (assembly GCA_009831015.1). Classification (NCBI taxonomy): domain Eukaryota; kingdom Viridiplantae; phylum Streptophyta; class Pinopsida; order Pinales; family Pinaceae; genus Picea; species Picea engelmannii. The sequence goes on from ML782702.1 coordinate 493,454, forward strand.
TATGGAGAAGGGTGAAGTTTGAGGTTTGAGATCCTCGAATTCTGAAACCCAGGGGAGATCTTGACTGTCGATTGAGGGGAGGGTCACAAGATCGTTGATCCGAGGACAGGTGTCTGCCGATTGTCCACTCCAGAAGATTGGAGTACAAAAGAAGGCGAAGTTTGAAACTTAAAAACCCTGAAACTCGGAGACACGTAGAGATCACAGCCGTTGAATGAAGGGGGAAGGTGTCAACAGATATTCCACTCCGGAATATTTCTCTGCAAAGGAAACCAAGGTTTGAGATTCAAAAATTCTGAAGTCCAGAATTTTGAATCGAACACAATTGTCGATCGGAGAGACCAAGATATAGACCACTAATTCAAAGGAATAGATCTTAGTCGTCCATCTGGAAGCACCGTCAAGATCATGATATCAATGGTCATCTCACATTGTGGGGATAGGAGTTGCGCATACTTTAAAAAGTCGAGGGTGGGCCGCAGTCCATACCATGGTTTTGCCAGGAAGACACGTGGAGGCTCGAGGAGAATTGCGGGCCCAAAAGTAGTTTGACTTCAACTGCTTGTGGCTACGCCCGCAATCGCATGGTCATTGCCCAAGGTCATATCGGAGGAGGGGCCGAGAGAAAAGGTGCTAATGCCTGATACTCTGAGATTTTTGCAGAACGCGAAAGGGAAGGTCTCTCTGTTGTGAGCCTGCACAGGGAGCCAAGAGGACTTGTGTTCAACACAGAATGAGACTAGTGAGGTTTTAGAGAGCCACTCAAGTCTAGAATCGAATATCCTGACTGGGAGGTCACGTAACCCTTATGAGAAAAGGGGGTCTGCACCACATGCGTGTCATAGTTCCTCTCATGTTCCTTAAGCTTTCTGGACTCATAACCAATGACATGTCCATTTTTCATGAGGACTCCCCCAGGTCCTTCCTTACATGCATCTGTACATACCATAAAACTTTCATTTGGGTCAACAATATTTAACACAGGTGCACTAGTAAGTAATTCCTTCAACATATTAAAATTCTCTTCACACTTAGGTGTCCATTCAAATTTAGTTCCCTTATTTTGCAAAGAAGTGATGGGATGAGAAATCTTAGAGAACCCTTTTATGAACCTTATGCAGTAACCAACTAATCCCATAAAAGATATGACTTTTGACACATTTCTGGGTGTTGGCCATCCTCTAATGGCTTCAATCTTCTCTGGATCTATTGCTATGCCTTGCTCTGAAATAATGTGTCCCAAGTAATGTATCTATTTTTTATAAAATGAACACTTACTTGTCTTGGCATACAACTGATGTTCTCTCAGCACTTCCAATACCAGTCTTAAGTGATGTTCATTCTCTTCTTGAGACTTAGAATAGACAAGTATGTCATCCAATAACATTATGACAAACTTATCCAAATAATTTCTGAATATGCCATTCATTAAGCACATAAAGACAGTTGGTGCATTGGTCAGTCCTACCTCTCAACTCCCGAAGTTACAAACTCCGAAAGGATCCCACGTTATTTTAACACCTCCCTTAGTGGATCACCATATGACCCGGTCTCATGACCTAGGGTCAAACCTTGAGCGCGTCGGGGTTTCTCACTTCAAGGTTTCGCAAATTGTGAGACCAAAGGTCCTGCACCTTCAGTTCCCTGAACATTGAAACTCTGAAATCCTTTCACACTGGATCGACGGTCTCCACTGCCCCTTGACCAATGGTGAGGATCCTCCGTCTTATTCTTCCTAAGGGATGGTCTAGATGATTTCGTGGATTTCCTTCTCACAAATCCTATACTCTTCTCCTTGTGAGTCCCCCGGTCGATCAGATCTTGTCGCCACCTGTCCTCTCCATGATGGATAGTCTTGATTATTTCAGTGATTCTCCCAAACACTAACTACTCACCACATGTCCCAACTCTCTATCTCTTCCCTACTTGATGGGTGTCTCCCATGAAATCTGACGGTCGTCGAGATTTCGCAACATGTGAGTCCAAAGGAACTTCACCCTTGTTCCTCCAGACACCGAATGCCGAAATCCTCCTTTGGGCACAAGGTGCTAAGGTTCGCACTACTTCCACAGATCTAACGTCTATCGGAAGATCGTCACTTTGTCTCGAAGTATTTCCACCGTCCGTTCAACTCCTCGATGTTCTTCTAGATCCGACGGCTATTGGCTCTCTGCGTTCAACTCCTCGCTGAGATTCTGCGACTTTTGTTCCCAGACTCAGGAAATCTTCTAAGTGTCAAGGACTAAGTCTTCAGTCCTTCTTTAGCTGGATCTTTGTGAACGAAAACACACTCCCTCATGAGATTCTTCTCCTTAAAGATTCAAATTCCTACGCACACCTTGCATTCAAGGATTTCGAATAACTCAAATTCAAAGGGATTTTCTTGAAAAGAAAATACCTCATGCCCTCTTGGCGTTATTCTTTGTTGTTTCTTCGAACTTAGTTGGCTCTAAGTTCTGTGCACTCCCTACACCTGGAATATCAAGCCTCCTTGTTCTCCTCTGAACCTCCCTCTCTGAATCGTTTTGAGATCCAGTTAATGCACACCTTGTGTTAGGGAATGCACACCTTGCATACACGGTTCAATAGAAAAACAATGGAAAATTATCCAGTTTCGTTATAGAATCATACAGTCTTTCTCTCCACTCTCAACAAGAAATGAAAATGAAATTATGAACATCACACAGAATACAACACACTTTTCTTTAAACAGTAAATGAACACAAATATATGACAATCTCCTGTCTGTTCTATTCATTACTGTAAAATGAAAATTGCATGGTGTTCCTGCTATTCTGTTCTACTTTGTTCTACTCTCCTCTATCCATCCTGATCTACTCTTACAATGAAACTAAAACTTTTTAAGGACTGACTCCCTGAGCTCTCTCGTCCTGTTCCTGAAATCTATCAAATCAGACTTAAAACTATTACCTACTCAGTCCTATTACGATAAATGCTAATTACTATCAGACAAAGTCAACACTCCATGCCTGTGATTTCTTACAGTCCTTAGAGACTTTAGAAACAAGTTACGATTTTAAATTTTTCTCAACAAAATATCTCAACAACCCAAATAAATTATGAGTTAATGCTCTATTTGAATTTCTGGCTTTGCTGAAATGTCATTCTTCTCTCCTCCACATGTGCCCTAATGGCTTTGAAGGCGATGCTCCTGCATCATACTCCTCTGGTTAAAAAAATTCATGGACTCCTGTCCATGAGCTCCTGCACTATCGTTCCATGCTTCAAAATATCAGGTTTTGTGACCCAACTTGCATCTTCCCTTGGATGATATTTCCACTTCACTAAGTACTTAGGATATGTTTTCCTCCTGGTTTTCTTGCCATCCCTCTGTTCAATGATTTTCTCCATATGAGGTATTTCTGATGTGGGCAATTTCTCTTCCCACTAAATCTCTTTCTGATCATCTATCTCTCCTTCTTCATTCCTCTGGTAAGGATATAGGTCTGCAACATTGAATATCACTGATATCCCAATGTTGTCCGACAACTCAATCTCATAAGCATTAGCTGCGAATTTTCTGAGAATTCTGCATGGCCCAATCTTTTTCATCTTCAATTTGTTGTACGTTCCCCTTGGGAATCTCTCTCTTCTCAAATGAGCTAAAACTTCATCCCCAACTTCAAATTGAATTTATTTTCCTCTCTGGTCAACTTTTCTCTTGTATTTATGATTGTTGTCATGTAGCTGATCTCTGACTCTGTCATGGAGTTTTTGCATTTCTGCTGCAAAATCCTCTGCTCCAGCGCTTCTGAACTCATCTTGGCTCAAATATCTTAATTCAACAATCCCTCTTGGCTGCATACCATACACAATTTCGAATGGACTTTTCCCTGTGCTCCTGTTCACTGAATTGTTGAATGCAAATTCTGCATGTGCCAGAATTGGATCCCATTGTCTTCCTTGCTCAGTGACTAAACTCCTCAGTAGGTTTCCCAGACTTCTGTTTACTACTTCAGTTTTTCCATCTGTTTGAGGGTGATATGATGAACTAAAGGATAAGTTTGTCCCCAGTCTTTTCCATAGAGTCCTCCAAAAATGTCCCACAAATTTGGTGTCCCTGTCTGAAACTATGCTCCTCAACAATCCATGTAGTGTCACTACTGCTCTGAAAAACAAATTGGCGATGTGTGTGGCATCGCTTGTCTTCTGGCATGGTATGAAATGTACCATTTTCAAGACTCTGTCCACCACAACAAATATGGAATTGCCTCCTCTCTGAGTTCTAGGCAATCCCAAAACAAAATCCATGCTGATTGCATCCCACAGCCTCTCTGGAATTGGAAATGGTTGATACAAACCAATATTTTGTTGTCTTCCCTTTGCATACTGACAAACTCTGCATTTGTTCACTAACTTCTTCACTTCTTCTCTCATGCTCGACCAATAATACGAATTGCTCAATTGTGAAAACGTCTTGTTGTGATCAAAGTGTCCAACTAAACCTCCACTGTGTTTTTCTTTCAATAGGTTCTCTCTCATTGAGCACTTTGGAATACATAATTGGCTCCCCTTGAACAGTAATCCATCCTTAATTAAATATTCAGTTCATGGGCTTATGTCTCCCAATAAAGGATTCTTGCATGCCTCATACGCTCCCTTGAAATCTACATCTTCTGTATACATCTCCTTGATGTGTTTGAACCCTAATGTCTCCACTTGGAATTCCTGTACAATCAAACTTCTTCTGCTCAAAGAATCTGCAACTTTGTTAGCAGTTCCAACAATGTGTTTAATAACAAAAGTAAAAATTTGCATGAATTCTACCCATTTTGCATGTTTTTGATTCAACTTTTCTTGCCTAGTAATAAATTGCAAAGCATGATTATCACTATATAAGACAAATTCTTTAGGAATTAAATAATGTCTCCATTTTTGTAAAGCTTGAATCACTGCATAAAATTCCTTGTCATACGTGGAATACTTTTTCTTGGCATCATTTAGTTTCTCACTAAAATAAGCAATTGGCTTGTTGTCCTAGCTCAAGATTGCTCCAATAGCTAATCCACTTGCGTCACATCTCACCTGAAATGTTTTTCCAAAATCTAGTAAGACCAGAATTGGATGCTCTATGATATTCTCTTTCAACACTTTGAAACCTTTCTCAGCTTCCTCTGTCCAACTAAAGGACTTGTGTTTCTTCTTCATAGTATCCAACATGGGTGCACATATGCCACTGAAATTTCTGATAAATTTCCTATAAAAACTCGCTAACCCATGAAAACTTCGTACTTCAAACAGGCTGCTTGGTGATGGCCATTCTCTAATTGCTCTCACCTTCTCTGGGTCCATCTTCAATTCATTCAAAGAGATTACGAATCCCAAATATATGAGCTCCTTCTTCATAAAAGAACATTTCTTCATATTTATCAGCAATTGCTCTCGCTGTAACCTTTCAATCACTGCGGTTAAATGTCTTAAGTGTTCTCCTTTTGTTTTGCTGAAGATTATTATATCATCTAGATATACTATGACAAATTTTCCAATGAATTCTTTCAACACTTCATTCATCAGTCTCATGAATGTGCTTGGTGCATTTGTCAACCCAAATGGCATGACCAACCATTCAAATAATCCTTCATTTGTCTTGAATGTTGTTTTCCATTCATCTCCTTCTCTCACTCTTATTTGATGGTATCCACTCTTCAAGTCTATCTTGGAAAAATAGCTTGCACCACTCAGGTAGTCCATCAAATCATCCATCCTTGGTAAAGGAAATCTGTACCTAATGGTTATCTTGTTGATGGCTCAAGAATCTGTGCACATTTTCCATCCTCCATCTTTTTTTGGGCTTAATGCAGTCGGTACTGCACATGGGCTTAGGCTTTCCCTGACTAACCCTTTATCCAACAACTCCTGGACTTGATTCTTGACTTCCTCATTCTCTCTAGGTGTCAACCTATAAGATATTTTTTTCGGCAAACTAGATCCTAGAATAAGGTCAATGTGATGGCTTATGCTCCTGATGGGTGGTAATGAGTGTGGTAACTCATCTACAACTATATCAACGAAGTTATCTAAAAGTTATTGTATTTCTATAGGCAAATATCCTTCATAAGTATTTGTAAGGATCACTCTAGGCTTCCTCACAACATCAAACTGCATCTCTCTCTCTTCCTTGACTTCCTTTAAGAGCTCCTTCCCACTCATGAGAAGTATGCTTGAACTAGCTTCTGCCTTCTCCTTGTCTACTATGGGTAACAACATATGTGTCCTACCATTCTTTCCTAGGGTATAGGTATTATTCCTCTCATCATGAATAACCTTTCGGTCATATTTCCATGGTCTTCCCAATAAAATATGACATACATCCATAGGGATTACATCACACAATATTTCATCTTTGTAACCTCCTATTTTAAACTCAACTTGGCATTGATGAATTACCATGACTTGATGTCCTTTCTGCAGCCATGATACTTTGTATGGCCTTGGATGTGCAGTTGTATTCAGCTCTAGCTTTTCCACCATCTCTGTGGATACTAGATTATCTGTGCTCCCACTGTCTATGATCACCTTGAAAATCCTGTCTTTCATCTTGCAAGCATTTCTGAACAGGCTTCTCCGCTAAACTGGTTCCTTCTCTGGTTTGAGAAGAATTTTCTTCATCATGAGGTTTCTTCCTCCTTCTGTGGCCTCTGCTTCCACATGTTTCTCTGCTTCGGCAATGTGTGCTTCTCTTCCTTCTCTTTTTCTGTTGAGACGTTCCCAAGATTTGTGCCCTTCCTTTCCATAGGTATAGAATTTAACTATGCCTCCTCTAGCTCTTCCTCTTCCTCTACCTCTGGGAAAAGAACTTTGTCCACCATGTTGTCCTTCTTTAGAGCTTCCGCCCTTCTCTTGGTGGCTATGTTTCTTATCAGCTTTTGGCTTTGACTTCTAGAACTTCTCCCTGCTAGTTCCTTTTCCTCGGCTCGAATTTCTGCCTCTTCTTCGTTGACTTTGCCTCCTGCCTAATTTTTCCTCAGCTTTCAAGGCTGCTTGATAAGCATCCTCGACTATAGTAACAGACATCATGCTGATCTCTTCTTGGATTTCATATCTCAGCACATTGATGTGCCTGGCTATCTTTTCATCTTCATTCTCCTTCTGTACAACCCTGATGTTCAATCTATAGAACTCTTAAGTGTACTCCTTCACTGATAAACCTCTCTGTTTCAGGTTCTACAACCTCCTGTAAAGATTGATCTGGTAATCCTTTTGGATAAATTTAGCTTTTAGCTTAGATACCATCCTATCCCAACTTTTAATTTTCTGCTTACCATTTCTTCTATGTTCGTCTTGCAGTTCATCCAACCATGATGTTGCGTGACCCTTCAATCTCGTCACTGCATGCTTCACCATTTTTTCCTCTTCGATATCTTCATCATTGAAGTTGTTATCCATGGTGCGTATCCAATATAGAAATTCTTCAACTTCCAGATTACCTTCGTACATAGGTACTTCTATCCTTTCTCTGGCCCCAATCTTTGAAACAACTTTTATCAAGCGGTCTTGTGCAACATCCTTTGCCACAGTTTCTCCAGATTCGGCCTCTTATTCACTCTCAGCTTCACCGACATCGCCAGTATCTGGTGCCCTTATCTGTGTTGTTTCCATGGCATCCAACCTCATTTTGAGTCATCTCATTTATTCTTCCATCTCTGCATTTTCTTTGCCCCTTCTTGGCGGCATGAATTCACTGTGTCACCTCCCAATAGAGTGAAATCCCCACGAAGGATACCAACCTTCCTCTCTTCTTCTTTTGTCTGTTGTTCTGCAAACAAACTTAAAATATTTTTCTTTGGCTTTGATACCACTTGATGCAAACCCCCTACCCCAGTGGGGTCCGCGACCTCCTGGTCACTAGATCGTCCTCTAACTCTGAGCTGGAACGACTCTTTCGGGTCCTCACTGGAACCCTGTAAATCAGATCCACAAGTCCTCTTGTTTAGAACTCGCGTGTGAAGATTCTAGCATCAAGCACGAGTTGATCGTCCTTATGACCATGGCCTTACCCATAAGGTGTGTTTCAAATTTCACGATTTGGCATTTCTCGAGGGAGAAATCCTTGTCTCTTCAACCATCGAATGCCAAAAATAGCTTACTGACGATTAGCTTGTGCTTAAATCTCGGTCCATGCAACCGTTCGCCGTGACCTCATGCTAAACCAAAAAGTGCTTTTCGTGGATCGAGACTTCTACAGTCAAGCATCCCGTTCCTTTGCAACTTGAATCCCTGAATCACAATTGGGGGATTAAGGTTCTCAGCTCCTACCTCACATGACCACATCCCACAACCACGGGTCTACACCAAAAGGGCTATCAGAGTTCGTGGTTCGGCAAACCCGCAAACATGCTCTCCTACCTCTCAACTCCTGAAGTTCCGAACTCCGAAAGGATCCCACATTCTTTTAACACCTCCCTTAGTGGATCACCATATGACCCGGTCCCATGACCTAGGGTCAAACCTTGAGCGCATTAGGGTTTCGCAACTTGCGAGACCAAAGGTCCTACACCTTCAATTCCCCGAACGTCGAAACTCTGAAATCCTTTCACACTAGATCGACGGTCTCCACTGCCCCTTAACCAATGGTCAGGATCCTTCATCTTATTCTTCCTAAGGGATGGTCTGGATGATTTCACGGATTTCCTTCTCACAAATCCTCCGCTCTTCTCCTCGTGAGTCCCCCGGTTGATCAGATCTGGTTGTCACTTGTCCTCTCCACGATGGACGGTCTTGATTCTTTCGGTGATTCTCCCAAGCACCGACTACTCACCATGTGTCCCAACTCTCAATCTCTTCCCTACTTGATGGGTGTCTTCCATGAAATCTGATGGTCGTCGGGATTTCGCAACACGTGAGTCCAATGGAACTTCACCCTTGTTCCTCCAGACGTCGAATGCTGAAATCCTCCTTTGGGCACAAGGCGCTAAGGTTCGCGTTGCTTCCACAGATCTGATGACTAACGAAAGATCGACACTTCATCTCGAAGTATTTCCACCATTAGTTCAACTCCTCGTTGTTCTTCTAGATCTGATGGCTATTGGCTCTCTGCGTTCAGATATGATGATTACTGCGGTCTCTCCCCTAAGCTTATGCGACTTTTCTTCCCAAACTTAGGAAATCTTCTTAGTGTCAAGGACCAAGTCTTCAGTCCTTCTTCAACTGGATCTCTATGAACGAAAACACACTCCCTCCTGAGCTTCTTCTCCTTAAATATTCGAACTCCTATGCACACCTTGTGTTTGAGGATTTTGAATAACTTAGATTCGAAGGGATTTTCTTGAAAATAAAATACTTCACGCCCTCCTGGCGTTCTTCTTTGTTGTTTCTTCGAACTTAGTGGGCTCTAAGTTCTGTGCACTCCTTGCACCTGGAATATCAAGCCTCCTTGTTCTCCTATGAACCTCCCTCTCCTAATCATTCTGAGATCCAGTTAACACACACCTTGCGTTAGGGAATGCAGACCTTGCATACATGGTTCAGCAGAAAAAAAACTGAAACTTATCCAGTTTCGTTATAGAATCATACAATCATTCTCTCCACTCTCAACAGGAAATGAAAATGAAATTATGAACATCACACAGAATACAACACACTTTTCTTTAAACAGTAAATGAACACAGTTATATGACAATATCTTGTCTGTTCTATTCATTAAAAATGAAAATTACATGGTGTTCCTGCTATTCTGTTCTACTTTGTTCTACTCTCCTCAATCCATCCTGATCTACTCTTACAATGAAAATGAAACTTTTTAAGGACCGGCGCCCTGAGCTCTCTCGTCTTATTCCTGAAATCTATCAAATCAGACTTAAAACTATTACCTACTCAGTCCTATTACGATAACTGCTAATTACTATTAGACAGAGTCAAAACTCCATGTCTGCGATTTCTTATAGTCCTTAGAGACTTTAGAAACAAGTTACGATTTTAAAATTTGCTCAACAAAATATCTCAACAACCCAAATAAATTCTGAGTTAATGCTCGATTTGAATTTCTGGATTTGTTGAAATATCATTCTTCTCTCCTCCACATGTGCACTGATGGATTTGAAGGCGATGCTCCTGCATCACAGGCTCATTACCTTCCCGACCAGAGAGCCATAGTCTCGTCATTAGGAGAAACTCGGTTCTTCATCACGCCAGAGGCCATTGATCAAATGATGCAAATACTCAGAAATGAATCGGCCTCCCCTTTCAATCTAGAAATCATAACAGAGTTATACCAAAAATTATCTTTTCCTCAAAGAGCCTAGATATTTGAATTTTTCCTCCCACAAGATGCTCAGTTACCCAAATCAAATCCCCCCTATCCTTCCTCCCTATTCTCAGAAAAGGGAAACCAAGTCATTTCATCACTCTGTTGTATGCTTGGTTATTTTTTAGATGCATGGTGGATGAGCCTATATTGGGTTTTCTGTCCATTTTCTCTACCGAGGAAAAATCCACCACTCAGTTCGACTACAACACTTTCCTGGCAGAGAACATTCATGAGCAGTTTTCACAGTTCGCCACAGAGGGCATGTTCTGGTACTCATCCATCCTGGCTTACATTTTCATCTTTTTTCAAGTGGATAGGTTCTCTTTCTCAATGCAGAAGATGGACAAGGAAGGAAAACCTCAAGCAGTCACATTATGGATGTCATTGCTAAGGAGAAACTCCACTGAGTTCACTTTTAAACAATTCATTGAATTGTTTTATCATCTAGTTGTAGGCATGCTTAGTGGAAGACCTAAGCCGAGAATAAATGAATAAATTCAAAGAGTTGCACCTTTCAGATCTGGCAAAGACTAGAGATTGGTTTATATACCAGAATCACATAGAAATTAGAGTGTATGGGTGCGAACTAGATCCATACAAGTTGCCTAAGTATGTGTCTATTCGAATATTCGCACTGGAATATATTCATCAGATGATAAACTCAGATGACATCCATTTTGTGTCTCTGAAGAAAAAATAGCAGATGAGGATCAAAGGAGAAATAGACCCATTTATCTGCAATAGTCGAGCTACTGGGGAAGAGGCAGAAAAATTATTGAAGGAGATGAAATTCAACACTAGTTTTATTTGGATATATGAACCAAGTGGGATCATTGCAGAGATGAGGTCCAAGAACAAAATTTCACCCTATGCCCACACCCTCAAGCCAAAAATCAAAAAATATGTGAACCAGATAGAATGGGAAGTAAATACTCTGGTAGATACAGAGCCACATGAATCTCTTTCAGTATCTATCTCACTGACTGCTACTCCTCATATACCCAAGGGAAAAAGGCCAAGAAAGGATGATTCACCTTCAATCACTGAGGTATCAGCAAAAGAATTTTGGGTATACAACAAGAAACCCAAAACCACTCATGCTACTCACATGTCTGGTGAGGAAGAGCCCTACTCTGCCACATCGATTGAGAGAAGGCAAAAGGTGGTGTCAACTTCTTCTTCGAATAAGTAGACATAAATAGTTGTGACCACCCAAACTCCACAAGGATCTGCACATGTAAGCATCTTTGAGAAATATGATATGATTAAAAAGAAGAAGCAGATGTTGACTAATAGCACCTACTCCCAGTTTTGGAAGCAAACCTCCACAACACAACACAAACTATTGTCAGCCTTTGATACAGAGAAAGGAAGAATGCATCTGGCATTCCTGCAAGCACATGTGTCTCACCCCAAAGAGATCACTGATTACAAGAGGTCAACTATTGTTTTTGACACTAAACAAGTCCATCCAGCTGACCAGATGGATTTGCACAGACAGACTCGAGAAATGGTCTTCTCCACATCAGCACATGATTCCTCTACCGCAACTAAGTTACAGGTATCTTTAAGCAATTTCTAGACCCAATTGAAGTTGGAAAATATATCCTCTTTTGCAAAGGATAATAGAATAAAATCCTTAGAGGAGTTGGTGCTCCAGATTGGGTATGATCCCTCGAATGTTAAAGTAGCAGAGGAAATGTTGAAGAAAAAGAATGCTGACATTGCATCTTTGAGAAAAGAATTGAAATTTCCACCAACAGAGGATTCACAAGATAAAGAGTTAGCTGAAGTAGAAAATGAGAAAGAAGAATTGCTAAAGCTTATCATGCAACATAACGCATAGCTCAGAGAAATAGAGAAAGAGTTGGAAAAATTATTGAAAGAAAAGGAACAAATGACACCAATGGAAGTCATTCCATTGAGTGCAGTTCCCATTGTAGAAGTAAGTACAGCAGTAGTTCCAACAACCACTACAGCCGAAATTCCATCAGCAACCCCATTGACAACACTGGAAAAAACTGTGGAGCTAGCAAAGTCCATGGAGGAAATGAATTTGCAAGAGACAGAGATTAATAGGTTGAAAAGGGAGGTCGAAAATCTACAGGAAATCAAATCCTCTTTCCAAACAAGATATAATGTTGAGAGACAGGTAGCAGAGAAGATTAAGCAGGAAATACAACAGCTCCAAAAACAAACATTGGTAGGAAAGACATTAGCAGAGGCTAAGGAAAACATAGGGATAGATATTGCAAAATCCATAAATGAACTTTGGCCCATGGTGCAAATCATGTTCGAGGAACATGATATGGTGTTAAACAGTAAGAAATCCATTGACGGGATAAGAACAGAGCTGGGTGAGATGCCCTCAGTGGCCAACGCGACCATCAAGTTTTTGAACTCCAAAACCAAAGAAGAGTCGGAAGAATTGAAAGTCGAAGACATAAAAGAGATTGTCCTGGAGGTAAAAAGAGTATTGACTAAAAGGGGATTGATATTACAGTTGGAGGAAAAGGCTCAGAACATGTACATTGGAGTTCAAAGATTTTTTAGCAAGATTGAAGCCTTACAGAAAAGGGTTCTTCCTGATCTACGTGTCCTAAATGATAAACTAATGACTCTGTCCGATTACAAGCAAAGGATCGCCACCATGGACAAAGAAAATTCCAAGTTTGCAGGGATACAGGGCAACATCACAGGCAAAGAATTCTTGGAGACTCTGCAACATGACCTCAGCATTGAGCACGAGATCATGTCTTCATCATCAAGCCGACATTTGCTAAATACACCGAGATGGACGAATTTTACCACCATTTTTTTAAAGTTACCATCCCAAGCACACATAGATGGGATGAGTTGTGCGATTTGATTGAGTAAAGGTAAAGCATCATCCATCTCAGTGTCCAGCTCAGTGTCCAACATAGTTGAAGTCATCCTAATGACTCAACAATAGTCTTCCCCGAAATCAGTATGAGAGTTTCCACACATCATCATCAATTAATACATTTCTACATCTTGTTAGATTAGTTAGTTAGACTTAGACTCCATCACGTCCTGATCATTAATGACAGGGTCATTGTAACTTTTATTATAAATATTTCCATCTTAGAAGTATCGAGGGCTGTTGATCTTTACACCCGAGCAAGCTCTAGTTGCTATAATTTTTATCTAGAAGTTATTCCAGTAATACAAAGAGAAGTTTCACAGGATTCCTGTGTGTCCATTGTTGGTGAAGTTCCCTCTGTCCGTGTACAAGTGTTTTTTCTTTCTCAGTTATCATATTTCCTTTCTAAAATCTAATCTTTAAAAGAAGTTAAAGTTCCAGAATTTACTATTGTGTACTCTGTTCTTAATCTTTTACAGATTTAAATGTTTTTGCTCTGATGTTATAACAAAGAAATTCTTAAATGCTTTTGTTTTCACTGATATCTCACCTTTTCAGCAATACACCATTTTTATTTCTAAAGAATCCAACATTAGCACTATCTCTCCCTGTGAAACGAATCTTGTAACATTGTCTTTAACTTCTATCTTTTAAAAACAGACCCCATAGCCCAATGGAAGCGTAATTGATATTCAACCACTTCATTCAAAAACAATACAAACAAATCGGTTATATTATTTCTAACTAGCCTAAAATATTTAAACACTCAAACAAATCTAGAACTCACAGAGAGATCCCTCTCTGAAACTGGTAGGGATACCTTCCAGTTTCGAAGCGGTTGGTTAAGGTTACCTCTGATAAGTTCCTTCTTACCTCCTAACAACCTCTGGGAATTTACAGAGTGATAACATAAATGGCGACTCCACTAGGGAAGAACTGAAACAAACTTTCCACCCCTTGTTTTGTTTCCCCTAGAACAAAGACGACTTTATTTCTGGAAAAAACACAAACCCTAATATTTACCTAGGAATAATGTTCAGAGGTTGTTAACATTTGTGCATAAATAACCAAAATCTCCAAAGGTAGAATAAAATCAACAGTTCTGGCTCCCAAAATAATTTCTACCAGATCTCATCCTGACCCAGAACCTACAAAAGTAATAGATAATCCCGAAAGACTACTCAGGAAGAAAAGCACTGCAGAAATTTCGAGGAGTAACAGCCCACTTCCAAGGTATTTTTCCATCCCAGAAAAGTTAGTTTTTCTTCCAGACCTTGAGTCTAAGATACCCTTTCCAACAAGTCTTTTCAGGAAAAAATCTAATAGTTTTGTCAGTGAAACGGTCTTAGACCAAACTGCTTTTCAACCCAGGATCCCTGAGATACTTTCTCCTAGAGATGAAGTTGAGCAACGTTTTCACTCCAAGACTGATAAGCTCGAAGACCTACTCACAAATATTGGTTAGGCCTTAGACAAGCTCCATCTTCAACAATCCGTCGAACTTCCTGTTTTAACCATCGCTGCAGTTTCTGCTAAAATTACACCAGGTCACTCCATTCCTCCAAGCCCTTCGTCCTCTATATCTTCAGGCATTTCCTCTCCTGTCACACAGGTTGTTATTCATCCTCCTCCACCAATCATGGCGGCAATATATGATCTGTTGGTATTGGTTTCTCCTTTACATGACATGCCCCAATATTATCAAACTAAACTTCCATAGTTCGATAGTACCGGCCCCTTGAATGTGCAACAACATGTTGACAAAATGAACGATTACTTTGACCTGCAAGAAGTAGACGAAGCTGATGTGCAGATGAGGTTATTCACACAAAGCCTAACTGAAGATGTGAAAAAGTGGTTCAAAACTTTACGTGCTGCTACCATTACTGACATTACTGTTTTCCATCAGACTTTCCTAGACCGGTGGGAGGTAAAGAAAAATCCTCTCCAAATTTTGTCGAATTATGAGAACATCAGAAGGAACCAAGGAGAGACAGTACAGGATTAATGCACTCGTTTCAACAATCTATAGAATGCTATCTCGACTGAAATTAAACCACCATAAGGTTTGGCATTAATAAATTTCCCTGATGGTTTTGACGCTGACATGTCGTAACAATTAAGGGAAAGAAACACAACAACTCTGGAAGACATGCAAAAAAGTTTCGTCAGTGTAGAAGCAAATATTTTGGCCAGAAGGGCTAGGCAGAGAACAGAAAAGAGGGTCACCATCAAGGAAGAACCTTCTACTTCCTCATCTGATGCCAAATTAGATTTTCTAGCCAGAGCTATGGAGAAAATGATGGAGAGACTCACCATAATTGGCAGGAACCCACCTAGGGAGAACCAAGTTGCCCCTCAAATCAGAAACCCGAACTTTAGGAGAAATCCACCCCAGATTAGACAAAGAGATCCTAGGGATCAACGGGAACAACGGGGACTTGATCATTAGATTAGACCACCTCTCCAGAAAAACTATGTTGATGATGGGGAGGAAGTTATTGAGGAGTTTGATGATGCTCATATAAATCTAATGGGTGATCATGATCATGATCATGAGTCCATTTTCCTCACCCAGGAAGAACACATAATCTTTCTCCTTTCGCAAATAGAGGTGAATGAGGAAGCAGAGAAAACATAACAACAAGCCTTTGAGATAGATATAATGGAGGTTCACAGGCAATATAACCTGAGGAGTAAGAAGACTAATGAGAATTCTCCGAAGAAGGCTGTTGAAACCAAGAAAGCCTCAGAAAACCTTCCCAAGAAATTCCCTAGGTAGAATGACGCTGAAACTCTTGCACAAAAAACTCCAGAAATCCTTAAGAGAACAAGTCGGACAAAAGTTTCATCAACCATTCAAACAGGTGCACCCTACAGAATTCCTATCGATAAATCAGAAGTATAGAGATTAAACAAAACCATCGCTCCTTTCATCCTTGAAGGGGAACTAGCAAAATTGAAGATCCACATCCCCCTCTCTGAGCTGATGAACAAGAATGCTTACAGGTCTTAGGTGATAAAATATCTAAGTCGTGAACCCGATATAGGTACCAAAGCCTTGAATGTTGGATCTGTACTCCACTGTGACACAGTAAACCTTGCTAATGACCGACCTGAGCTCCTTTTTGGTCCTGAAGTTGACTGTCAAATTGATAATGGCATCGTGGCCCATTTCTACATCAGCCTAAATATCCATGATCTGATATTTCACAACACTATGTTGGATTTGGGTGCTTCTCACAACCTAATGCCCAAAGCCGTGATGGAAAAGTTGGGACTTGAGGTCACCAGACCTTACAAAGATTTTCATTCTTTCGACTCCAGCAAGGTCAAATGTATAGGCCTGATTAAATACTTATGCATCACCTTGGCTCAAATCCTGACAATTTTTTTGGTGATGGACATCGTTGTAGCAGACATTCCCCCCAAGTATGGTATGTTGTTATCAGGGTCTTGGGGAGCTAAATTGAGAGGAACCCTGCAGCTAGATATGTCCTATGCCACCATTCTATTTTTTGGTCAATAGAGAAGACTTTATAGAGAAACATTGATAAAGTATATGGTCAGTAGTCAGGAAAAGCGACACAATTACCCACTATATTCTGCACACTCTAACCTGGATTCATTTATTCTATATAATTATGGTGATCTTGAAGAACAAATCACACAATTGGAAGATGATGCAGCTGATCCAAAGGATGATAAAGCTACTGTCGAAGTAAGAAACCCCATGGTTGAAGAAAATGAGGAACTTCCAGCAGACTTCTGGAGCATGGACTTCGATGGTGCCATGAGTAAAGAAGGAGTTGGAGCCAGAGTGTGGATGCATAACCATAGATCAAAGTACTCTGAGAATCATTCCTATAAACTGAACTTTCAATGTACTAACAACATAGTCAAGTACGAGGCTTTAATGCTCGGCCTAAAATTATTGAAGAAAGTTGGTGCTAAGCAAATAATGGTAAGGGGTGATTCTAAATTAATTATCAAGCAAATCAAAAGTGAGTATGCAGCAAAACATCCCAGACTTAGAGCCTATAGAAATGTTGTTTTATATTCTCTCCAATTCTTTACTGAGGTTTATTTGCAGGTGATACTTAGAAGACAAAATATACTCACAGACGGATTGGCCACGTCAACAACTACCTGTAAAATCCCTTTTCGTCCCACTCGCAAGTACACTGTGGAGGTGAAGTGCATACCCACCATTCCTAACAACATCATATATTGGCAGGTATTTGGAAATGATGATCAAATTGAATATTTCCTGCAATGTAAAAATGATTTCGAATGTACAAACATAGATTTAGAATAGGATGAAAAAGTTGTAAATAAATTTGTTTTTGAGAATGGTAGTGTAAATACAATAGATGTTGAAGAAATCATTGAAAATGATGTAGATTCTAATATCCTGCAGTTGAAAAATAATGTGTTACCTAGAGGTTTAGTTCCGTTGGAAGACTTGTTTGATTTTAACGATGTAGCCAAAAAACCAAAAATTGAAGCTATTGGTAAAGAGGCTGAAGACTGTAACATAGGAACAGAAGAAAACCCCAAAATGATAAAACTGTCTAAATCACTGCCACCAGAGAAAAAAAGCAAATACATTGAACTTTTTAAGAAATATAAAGATGTTTTTGCCCGGGGCTATGAGGACTTAAAATCCTGTGACACAAGCATCATACAACACTGGATTCCCATAAAATAAGAACATAAACCTTTCAGACAGAAACTTAGGAGAATTAATCCCAAATTTCTTCCCCTGATAGAGAAAGAAATCAAGAAGATGTATGATGCCAAGATTATAGTCGCCTTGAGGTTTTCCAAATGGGTTTCTAATCTAGTTCCAACCAGGAAGAAAACTTGTGAGATCAGGCTCTGTATAGATTTCAAAAATCTGAACAAAGTCTCCCTCAAAGACAATTACCCTTTACCCAAAATGGACCATATTTTACAAAGGGTGGTTGGATCTAGTAGTATCTCCTTACTGGATGGTTTCTCTGGTTACAACCAAGTCCTGGTCCACCCGACAGATCAAGAGAAGACAACTTTTACCACACCTTGGGGTACCTTCATGTATGTGAAGATGTCTTTTGGTCTGATGAACGCTGGAGATACTTTCCAAAGAGCAATGTATATTGCCTTTGTGGATGAGACTGGGAAATTTATAGTCATTTATCTGGATGATGTAACTGTTTACTCCAAATCCGATGAAGAACATCTGCTCCACATCAGATGTGTATTTGAGAAGTGCAGAAAATTTGGGATTTCATTAAATCCTAAGAAAATCCTTGTCGTGTTAGAGGAAGGTAAACTGTTGGGACATATAATCTCAAAAGATGGAATTAAAATAGATCCCAACAAGATAGAAGCTATCCAGAAGGTGGAACACCCTAGGAACATCAAAGAACTGCAATCTTTCATTGGAAAAATAAATTTCCTTAGAAGATTCATACCAAACTTGGCCGAGCTTCTCAGGAATATTAGCAATACGTTGAAAAAGGACACAAAAATCAAATGGAACGATGAGTCCAAACAGTCATTTGAGCAAGTGAAATGTGCTCTCACCCAAGCTCTAGTTATGATTAGCCCAGACTATACCAAAGACTTTTCTCTTTTCTCTTTCACATCTGAGCACATTATAGCAGCAGTATTGTTGCAGAAAAAACATGAGGGGTACGAGCAACCCATAGCCTTTTTCAGTAAAGCTTTAAGAGACACAACGTTGAATTATAACATTATGGATAAACAAGCCTTCGCCCTGGTAAAGGCTATAAAATATTTTAGGGTCTATATTCTTCATTCTCACATAATTGCATACGTCCCAAACATAGTGGTTAAAGATATTCTAACCCAGGATAATCTGGATGGCAGAAGAGGAAAATGGATTGTGGTCATTCTGGAATACGACATTGAGATAAAACCTACTAATCTGATCAAAGGACAGGGTTTGGCCAAACTGATGACTGAGTCTAATTTCCATGCTTTAGATATTAACTTTTTGGCTGCAGTAGACAGACCGGAAGAGCATGCAACTCCAAATATAAAAGAGGCATTCTTAAATTCCCCTTGGTATGCAGACCTCATTTTTTTACTCCACAATTTACAGGCTCCTCCAAGTTTGACTAAGACCAAAGCTAGATTTATTAAATTGAAAGCATTGAAATTTTGTATTCTGGAAGGCAATCTCTATTGGAAAGATCCTGGTGGTATCTTGCTTAATTGCTTGTTAAAAGATGAAGCTGACAAAGTTCTTCAATATTTCCATGCAGGAGACTGCGGTGGGCACTTGAGCTAGAAGACCACGGCTAACAAGATTCTAAGAGCTAGATTTTACTGGCCTACTCTATTTGCTAACATTCACCAGAAGGTTACTTCTTGCCACCAATGTCAGATTTTTGAAGGGAAAAGGAAGATTCTGCCACTCCCAATGAAACCCATCTATGTTGAATCTCCTTTCCAACAGTGGGGGCTAGACTTCATTGGTGAAATACATCCTCCCTCTTTGGGCCAACATAAATGGATCCTCACGGGCACGGACTACTTCACCAAGTGGATCGCGGCTATACCATGCAAGCAAGCTACTGACTCTGTCATCATCAAGTTTTTAGAAACTAATATTTTGTCTCGTTTTGGATGCCCCAGAAAAATTATAACTGATAATGCAGCAGCTTTCAGATCCAAAAGGCTCAGATATTTTTGTAATCAATATCATATTACTTTGGGACACTCGACGACTTATTATCCACAGGGAAATGGGATTGCTGAGTCTTCTAACAAAAGTCTGGTGAACATCCTCAGAAAGACACTGTAGGAAAACAAGAAATCATGGCATAATAAGTTGGTTTTCTCACTCTGGGCTGACAGAATTAGCACCAAAAGATCAATTGGTATGTCTCCATACCAATTGGTGTATGGCAATGAGGCAGGTTTTTGCTCATGAAACTATTGCAGGAAACACAAGAAGAACCAAACGATGTCCAACAAAGAATAAATCAAATGATCCACCTAATGTAATCCAGAGAAGAAGTTTGCAACAGAGCTCAAGTGATCCAGGAAAACATTAAAAATATTTATGACAAGAGAACCAAAGAGAATAACTTTGAATTGGGTGGATCTAGTTTTGAGGTGGGACTCTAGAAATGAAGATAAAGGTAAACATGGAAAGTTCGATAGATTGTGGAAGGGTCCTTACACTATTCAGGCCTTCAGAGGAAATAATGCCTTTCTACTTTCTAATCGTGATGGATCAGACCTGCCAGGGAGACCCATAAATGGTCGGATGTTGAAGCATTACTTGCCACCTCAGTAGATAGATCACCATTCCATTCCATTGTATATATCATTTCTTTTACAAGTCTTTTAGGTATAGGTGTTTTTGTTCAGATGTTTGAAGCCCGCAGAGAAGGCCCTAAGACACTGAAGATGTCATCAACTTTACCGGAATAAAGCAAGTCAGACAACAAAAGAAACTCTAGAGGAAGTTTTTCAAGACAACAAGAAACTAGATTATTTGCATCTCTCAAGGAGGATACCATCCCCAGGTGGATCCACTGTTGTAACCCTATAATTTATAGGATCAAATGTTGATTGTATGTTTGTTCCCTTCAGTGTTTTTTATTTGCAGAGATTACTACATCCTGAAAAAGAAAGAAAAAAAGAAAAGAAAATGAGAAAAGAATAAAAGAGGGCATAAAAGAAATTAAATAAATCCCCATGCAATAACAATGGTTTGATCCATACAATCTAAGCATGGCCAGGTCCTTTTAAATTGATGTTGATAGGCTTAGTGAATAAGCTTGACTAAACTGTCTAATCTTAGTCAAGATGATAGGTTAGTTAGTGAATAAATTTGACCAAACAACCTAATATTGGTCAAATAGCCCCTAGGTAGAGAATTTTATTAGTCCAACAGTCTAAGCTGGGCTAAAGGTGCAAATGATGTAGGTTAGGACATAGGTTAAACAACTTATTTACAAGAAATATGTATGATGATTGATGAAAAATGCAAGATTTTGGATGATGAAGTGTTTTTCTAACCCCGTGGTGATAAAGAGTAGAAGAAGTAGTGTGCAAAACCCATAAAAAGTCATTAATCCTAAGTTCCACACCATATGTTGAATCGTGCCCTGGAAAATCAAAGATCGGGCAAAGATCGAGCCTAGATCTATGACTGAGCGGTGAGTGCCCAGATCTACAACTCTGAAACGATTTTGGACCCCCCCTCAATCATTCGACCTTTAACGGTGGGGGGGGTCTGAAAAGATGTTTAATATGTGCGCTCAGATCTATGACCATCCCACCAGTGTGCAATTGGATGGTCCACAGAAGATTCCAGACCCCTCCCCCCCCCCAATT
>ML782702.1:515074-526133 GCA_009831015.1 Picea engelmannii
GGGGTCTGACATGATGTTAAACAATGCTCTTAGATCAACATCTGATCCAGCTTCACCCAGATCAACTATCAGCAAGGAATCCTGGACCCCCCCTCGACTGTTCGACCTTTAACGGAAGGGGGGGGGGGTCCGGAATGAAACAAATCTAGGCGAGCCCCATCGCAACGCGACGTCACCTCATTGCGTCCAAACTCCCCCTCTCCAAACATTTACCGCCTATCAGTGTTACAATTCACCACCACCCTCTGCAAGTTCCACGTCCCGACCTCGTCAGCATGTCCCATCCATATAACCGTTACAGTTCATATCTTTCCCGTTCGCCTTCCAATCACCAGTGCACACGTTGACTAGAGGTACACTTTAGACGTCCTTCATCATGCACTCTCATGCTCTAAACGACCCGTTGGCCATTTATGACTGGCCACATACCCGTTGTCCATCTGATCTGTCCCTATTCGCCCAAACGGATACTCGTCCACACAAATTCAACCCCATTTCGGTCATCTCCCATTCCATTCACATTCCATGCATATCAAGATATTCATTTTCCTTCGCCTCTACAACGCCTCATCTAGCCACAGCCATTACCACTAACATTTTGTTTGAATTTCAGATACTCTTCACAACAATGGCACCAAAATCAAAGAAAGCAAAAGCTGGGGAAAATCCTTTCCTCCCACCTCCTGTCAACCTCGACAAGATCCCATTGGCCGAAAAAGATCATCTGATATCAGACACAAGGTGCGAAGTTGACTTCACAGATTTGCAGTCGTGGCTCAAAGACACTTTCTTAGATCAGAGTGACGAAATAGAGCTCTGGGAGTCCAATCTTCCTTTATATATTTTCCCCCAGGTCCATCATTTCCCTGAATTTTCCCTCAAATGCCAGACTCATTACCTTCTTGACCAGAGAACCATAGTCTCATCATCAGGAGAAACTTTTTTCTTCATCAAGCCAGAGGCCATTGATCAGATGATGCAGATACCTAGAAATGAATCGGCCTCCCCTTTCAATCTCGAAATCATAATAGAGTTATACCAGAAATTATCTTTTCCTCAAAGAGCCCAGATATTTGAATTTATCCTCCCACGGGATGATCAATTCCCCAAATCAAATCCCCCCTATCCTTCCTCTGTGTTCTCAGAAAAGGGAAACCAAGTCATTTCATCACTCTATTGTCTGCTTGGTTATTTTTCAGACGTATGGGTGGATGAGCCTATATTGGGTTTTCTGTCCATTTTCTCTACCGAGGAAAAATCCACCACTCAGTTCGACTATGGCACTTTCCTGGCGGAGAACATTCACGAGCAATTTTCACAGTTCGCCACAGAGGGCATGTTCCGGTACTCATCCATCCTGGCTTACATGTTCATCTTTTTTCAGGTGGATAGGTTCTCTTTCTCAATGCAGAAGATGGACAAGGAAGAAAAACCTCAAGCAATCACATTGTGGACGTCGTTGCTCAAGAGAAACTCCACTGATTTCACTTTTAAACAATTCATTGAATTGTTTTATCATCCAGTTGTATGCATGCTTAGTGGAAGACATGAGTAGAGAATAAATGAAGAAATTCAAAGAGTTCTGCACCTTTCAGATCTGGCAAAGACTGGAGATTGGTTTCTATACCAGAATCACACAGAAATCAGAGTGTATGGGTGTGAACTAGCTCCATACAAGTTGCCTAAGTATGTGCATGTTCGAATATTCACACTGGAATATATTTGTCAGATGATAAACTCAGATGACATCCATTTTGTGTCTCTAAAGAAAAAATAGTAGATGAGGATCAAAGGACAAATAGGCCCATTTATCTGCAACAGTCGAGTTGTTGAGGAAGAGGCAGACAAATTATTGAAGGAGATGAAATTCAACACTAGTTTTATTTGGAGATATGACCCAGTGGGATCATTGTAGAGATGAGGTCCAAGAACAAAATTTCACCCTATGCCCACACCCTCAAGACAGAAATCGAAAAATATGTGAACCAGACAGAATGGGAAGTAAATACTCTGGTAGATACAGAGCCACATGAATCTCTTTCAGTATCTATCTCACTGACTGCTACTCCTCAGATACCCAAGGAAAAAAGGCCAAGAAAGGATGATTCACCTTCAATCACTGAGGTATCAGCAGAAGAATTATGGGTATACAACAAGAAACCCAAAACCACTCATGCTACTCACATGTATAGTGAGAAAGAGCCCTACTCTGCCACATCGATTAAGAGAAGGCAACAGGTGGTGTCAACTTCTTCTTCGAAGAAGCAAACATAAATAGTTGTGACCACCCAAACTTCACAAAGATCTACACCTGTAAGCATCTTTGAGAAATATGATATGATTAAAAAGAAGAACCAGATGTTAACTAATAACACCTACTCCCAATTCTGGAAGCAAACCTCCAAAGCACAACACAGACTATTGTCATCCTTTGATACAGAGAAAGGAAGAATGCATCTGGCATTCCTACAAGCACATGTGCCTCACCCCAAAGAGATCACTGAGTACAAGAGGTCAACTATTGTTTTTGACACTAAACAAGTCCATCCAGCTGACCAGATGGATTTGCACAGACAGACTTGAGAAATGGTCTTCTCCACATTATCACATGCTTCCTCTACCGTAGCTAAGTTACAGGTATCTTTAAGAAATGTCCAGACCCAATTGAAGGTGGAAAATATATCCTTTTTTGCAAAGGATAATAGATGAAATCCTTAGAGGAGTTGGTGCTCGAGATTGGGTATGATCCCTCGAATGTTAAATAAGAACAGGAAATGTTGAAGAAAAATAATGTTGACATTGCATATTTGAGAAAACAATTGAAATTGCCACTAACAGAGGATTCACAAGATAAAGAGGTAGTTGAAGCAGAAAACAAGAAAGAAGAATTGTTGAAGCTTATCATGCAGCAGAATGCACAACTCAGAGAAATGGAGATAGAGTTGGAAAAATTATTGAAATAAAAGGAAAAAATGACACCAATGTAAGTCATTCCATTGAGTGCAGTTCCCATTGCAGAAGTAAGTACAATAGCAGTTCCAACAACCACTATATTAGAAATTCCATCAGCAACCCCATTGACAGCACTGGAAAAAACTGTGGAGCTAGCAAAGTCCATGGAGGAAATGAATTTGCAACAGATAGAGATTAATAGGTTGAAAAGGGAGGTCGAAAATCTCCAAGAACTCAAATCCTCTTTCCAAACAAGATATAATGTTGAGAGACAGGCATCAAAGAATATTAAGCAGGAAATACAACAGCTCCAAAAACAAACAGTGGCAAGCAAGACATTAGCAGAGGCTAAGGAAAACATATGGACATATATTGAAAAATCCATAAATGAAATTTGTCCCATGGTGCAAATCATGTTCGAGCAACATGATCTGGTGTTAAAGAGTAGGCAAGCCATTGACATGATAAGAACAAAGCTGGGTGAGATGCCCTCAGTGGCCAACGAGATCATCAAGTTTCTGAACTCCAAAACTAAAGAAGAGCTGGAAGAATTGAAATTCAAAGACAGAACAGAGACTATCCTCGAGGTAAAAAGAGTATTGACTAAAAGGGGATTGATGTTACAGTTGGAGGAAAAGGCTCAAAACATGGACATTAGAGTTCAAAGATTTTTTAGCAAGATTGAATCCTTACAGAAAAGGGGTCTTCCTGATCTACGTGTCCTAAATGACAAACTAATGACTTTGTCTGATTACAAGCAAAGGATCACCACCGTGGCCAAAGATAGTTCCAATTTTGCAGGGATACAGGGAAACATCACGGGCAAAGCATTCTTGGAGACTCTACAGCATGACCTCGACATTCAGCACGAGATCAAGTATGTCTTCATCATCAAGCTGACTTTTGCTAAATACACTGAGATGGACGAAGTTTACCGCCGATTGTTGAAAGTTACCATCCCAAGCACACAGAGATGGGATGAGTTGTGAGATTTGATTGAGTTAAGTTAAAGAATCATCCATCTCAGCGTCCAAATCAGTGTCCAACACATTTGAAGTCATCCTAATGACTCAACAACAGTCTTCCCCGAAATCAGCATGAGAGTTTCAACACATCATCATCAATTACTACATTTCTACATCTTGTTAGATTAGTTAGTTAGACTAAGAATCCATCATGTCCTGATCATTAATGGCAGGGTCGTTGTAACTTTTATTATAAATATTTCCAACTTAGAAGTATCGAGGGTTGTTGAGATTTACGCCCGAGCAAGCTCTAGTTGCTATAATTTTTATCAAGAAGTTATTCCAGTAATACAAAGAGAAGTTTCACAGGATTCTTGTGTGTCCATTGTTGGTGAAGTTCCCTCTGTCTGCGTACAAGTTTTTTTTTCTTTCTTAGTTATCATATTGTCTTTCTAAAATCTAATCTTTAAAAAATAAGTTAAAGTTCCAGAATTTACCATTGTGTACTCTGTTCTTAATCTTTTACAGATTTAAATGTTTTTCCTATAATGTTATAACAAAGAAATTCTTAAATTCTTTTTTGTTTTAACTGATTTCTCACCTTTTCAACAATACACCATTTTTATTTCTAGAGGATCCAGCATTAGCACTATCTCACCCTGTGAAACGAATCTTGTAACATTGTCTTTAACTTCTATCTTTTAAAAACAGACCCCATAGCCCAATGGAAGCGTAATTGATATTCAACCACTTCATTCAAAACAACACAAACAACTCGGTTATATTCTTTCTAACTAGCCTAAAATCTTTAAACACTCAAACAAATCTAGAACTCACAGAGAGATCCCTCTCTGAAACTGGTAGGGCTAGCTTCTAGTTTCGAAGCGGTTGGTTAAGGTTACCTCTGATAAGTTTCTTCTTACCTCCTAACAAACTCTGGGAATTTACAGAGTGATAACATATTCAAGGCTTGGCCGCTTTGTACTTTCTGGCTCTTCCACATGAGATGCATACAATTGACATCCTTTTCTAAAACATCTCTTCAACATTAAGGCTGAAATATCCCTTACAGATATGGGTCTTGGAACTCCTTTCACAGTGTTTTGTTTTCCATATCCATCAAGACATGTAAATGTCTTTCTATGACAGTCTAGGACAACATGATGCTTGTCCAGCCAATCCATTCCAATTATAATATCGTAAGACCCCAATGGTATAATATTTAGATCAACATTTGTATTCACACCATTAAGACTTATGGAACATCCTCTGACCATATCATGGATTCTCCTTTTGGTTCTAGTGGCTAACTGAACCAAACTTGATTTTCCAAGATTACTTTTCTCCAAATGTAATCTATCCACTATTTTAGGATCAATGTAACAATGACTTGCTCTTGAATCAATTAAAATAGCAAATGACTGATTTATGATCTTACCTTCCACCTCGATCATATTGGACTGGTACTCTGCTTGTTGATGATATAAAGATGCATATATTCTTCCCATATCTTCTATTTTTGTAGCCTCTTGGACATTGTGCATAGTCATCACTCAGTCGTTTCTATGTGGGAAATCCTTGTACAGGTGATCTTCCTTGCAACCTCAACATTGGATTGGTGGTCTTCCCCTTTTTCCCAAGGAGTCTTCTTTCTTAGATTCACGCTTAGCATACCAATATTGATGATTTCTATTAGGTACATTCCTATTGAAGGGAGGTTTGAATCCTTTCCTCCTCTGATCAGACTTCTCTTTCTTCTTATCCTCCCAAGATTTCTGCAAGGATTCTCTGCCCTAGCCTTTCTCATACATGTATTTAGCCTTCCTGATGGCCTCAGTCAAGGTCTTGGGCTCATCATACCTAATATTTTCTTTATAAAAGGATGTAGTCCACTCAAAAACCTCTGTATCTTTACCTTTTCATCATTTATAAACCCAACATATTTTAATAATCCCAAGAACTTCTTCTCATATTCTGTCATAGTCATGCTTCCCACCCTGAGTTCAAAGAATTCCTACATTTTCTTGTCATAGAAATGATCTGAGAGGTACTCCTTCTGGAAGTACTTCTTGAACCGCTTCCAAGTGATCCTACTCTCATTAATATGTTCAACTTGCTTCAGTTGATCCCACCACATTGCAACTTTCTCGTGTAAATGGTAGGTGGCAATTTGGGCTTCTAGGTTTGATGTATAGTTATGTAATTGAAAACAACTCCTGATCCTAAGCAACCATGCTTCGACATCATATTCCCTTTCTTTTTCACCATCAAAGGAGGGTGGCTTAAGCTTCCTCAGTTCTCCTTGCAAAATGTCCTCTCCATGTCTCCTTCTCTGGTGCCTAACATGAGACACCTCTAGACTACTTATGGAATCTTCTGATGCATAAAAATTTCTTTCTGAGTAAGGAGGTGAGTGGTTTCTATGAGTTATGTTGGAACTTCTTGAATAACCAACTCTTCCACAATCCTCTCTTATTTAACAAAACATGCCTTCTTCCTCTTGTTTTGAGTTTGATCCCTTCTTCATTTGCCTCTGCAACTGATTTAAGCTCTGCAGCACTCAAGCATTTATCTGAATTTTCTCTCTCATCAGTCTCTCATTGTCTTCTTTGTAGCTCTGCACTTCTATTTTTAGGCTTCTTACAGTTTCTATTAATGTTTCCTGCTCTCCTCTTTCCTTGCATCCATTGGACTCTGTCTCTGCATTACCAACTCTAGTATTCTGGCCTTCGACCTCCTTATCATGGCTAGAGGCTCCCTCGCCTTCTTCCATTTCTTCAATACGCATTCTAAGATGATATGTTTAATATCTTAATTCTGTAAAATGTGCAAGTGAACATTTTGTTAGAATTATGCATATGATTAAAAAAAATTGCCAAATCATGTTACAGATCCTTTTTTTCTTCTCAATTCATGAAGAGCATATATGTATCAATATGCAACGTATAACACTTCCATGTTATCCCTTGAATGATACATAATTTAATTCTTCACAGGCACTCCCTTTGAACCACTTCCCTGGGTGACCATGGCTAGAAACAGTGACCAAATCCTTCCCGGTGCTTCGCAACTTCAAAACCTTTAGGCAGGACCAGATCAACAGTCCTCATCCTCATTCACGATCAACGGTTGAGATCCACTTCGGGACTCTGCGCTTTGGGTGTTCGTCACTTTCTACCTCTGCTTATCCCCGGAGTACTCTGTACCCGAAGTTCTAGATCAGGCACCACTTGTTCACCTCAAATCAACAGTTCTAGTCCACTTCGAGACTTCGACCTTCAAAAGTCTCAAATTCCCCCACTTGCTTCCTCCCGGAATGCTTCCACCCGAATTTCACGATCTGTCGACATGTGTCTTTCTGTGGATCGACGACTATGAACCGCTTCGGCTCTTCGAGCTTTGGGAGTTTCAAATTCTCCACCTTCACTTTCTCTTGGAGTGCTTTCACCCGAAGTCAACGATTTGTCGACGCGTGTCTCTCATAGATCAACGGTTGTGAATCGCTTCGGCTCTTTGGGCTTCGGGAGTTTCAAACTCTATGCCTTCACTTTTTTTCGTAGTGCTTTCACCCGAAGTTGACGATTCGTCGATGTGTGTCTCTCACAGATCAACGATTGTGAATTGTTTCAGCTCTTCGAGCTTTGGGAGTTTCAAACTCTCCACCTTCACTTTCTCCTGGAGTTCTTTCACCCAAAGTCAATGATTTGTCGACACGTGTGTCTCACAAATCATCGGTCGATATGTACTTTGGCCTTCGGCCCTTGGGGAGTTATCGACCCAACGTAACTGTCACATCTTTTTCCTCTGGAGTGCCCCGTCTCTAAACTTCATGATCTCTCACCATGTGGCGAAATACTAGAAGTGAACACGTGGCCCAATCAGGCATGTGACACGTGTCACATTCTATATGAAATTTCAATCCTTCACAAGTTCAAAACTCACTGACACGTGGAACACATCCCATGTGTCCACGTCATACTAGGTGACATTTTCTAGGCATGTCACTTCGAAATTTCAGGCTCCGGAAGATTTTACGCTTGCATTTCGGGGTCCACATCAACTCGAGGTGACATCATCATGCCCCACCATTTCGGCTCTTCAGGCTTCAGGACTTCGGGATTTGGGAGTTTCCACACTAGAACACTTCAAATTATCCCCAATTTTGAATTCTCGAACTGACCAATCTACCAACACGTGTTTCCCTTATCAGATGGTCCATATCAATTCTGGACTTTGGGAGATACTGCTGCAAGATCAATGGTTCTTGTTGATTTGAGATCAACGGTCCTCAAATACTTCGGGACTTCGGGTAGTTCTTTCCCTAGTGCTTCGCTCTGCAAAACCTTCCAGAGTACTAAGTCTCTGAAGTGATAGATTTGGCGTTACATGTCCTTGTTGATGGACGGTCGAAATGAAATCTGGGCTTCGGGTCTTCGGGAGTTCTGGCTTTTCTCATCCGTCTTTATTTTGAAGTGGTTATCCGCAAGAGTGTAGGACCTCCTGCCATGTGTCCACTTTGATCAATGGTCTGAATCTACTCTAGTTCTTCGGATCTTCGAGCTTTCAGGATTCCTTTACTAACTCATCTTCTTTTTGCTTCCTCTCGAATTACAAGATCACCTGACACATGTCCCCTGCTTGAATATCAACGAGCACGAGTGATTGCAGAGACTCAATTCGCTCACTCTTTAATTTGATTTCCGATATCTGCAATGCAAGGATGCTCGTTCATAGTGGGATCAATATCCATCGTTGATATGTTGATCTAGCAAGATCAATGATCTTGAGTGATTGTAGGCTCACAACTTGCAAAAACTTTAATTTCCTTCCCGATCTCCACAATGAAAAGATGCTCATCCGTAGTGGGATCAATATCCATCATTGATCTGTTGATCTAGAAAGATCAATGATCCTGAGTGATCGCGGGCTCACAACTTGGAGAAACTTTAATTTCCTTTCCAATCCCCGTAATGCCTCCCCATCGTCGATTTCTCTCCAATGAAATCTGACAGTTGTAAATTAACCTTTTATTCACCTTCATCGGACAACCCTTGTTCACCTGCCCTCTGATCCTACGATCCCGGATATTTCTTGATCCCACAGTGGCGATCCCTCTCGAATTTGAAAGGGACGGTCACGATCCTTCGAACCCTTACAAAGGATATATGACGTTCTATATCCCGCGTAGATTCTGCAACTCCATTCCTCCTGAGATTTTCAACTTCACAGTTAGAATTCGATCTCAACCACAAGACTCTAACCAAAATACCCAGCCCATACCGGCCCAGTGTTTCAACTAGAGGCTCTGATACCAATATTTAACATACCTCACAACCCACAGGTTGGGGTATGCTACCTTCATTCCCTCCCTTGGACTTATTTCTCTTATCGATACCATTTTTTAATTAATAAGGATGCATAAAAGAAAGAATTTAATGACATGCACAACAATAACCAACAAGCATGCATATTCTAAAGATTCAATTAAACGAAATTAAATACACAATGGAAATACATTCATATACAGGTAAATAATACGATAACAAAGAGCACTTATCTTTATAAAACATGACACTAACTGGCTATAGACCAAGGACGTTCCACCCAATCGTAGACACTACTGCTCCAAATCTCAACAGTAGTGTTACCCCCGAGCCAGGGCTATGAATCCACAAGGACGATTCCATAGTGTTACTTGGCTTCCCAAACCAGTAAGAACTCAAGCTCTCACATGCTTTCCCACCACTCACAACAATCCAAGTACCCAACTCTCTTCTACCCAGCCTGCACCACCCAAGAGAATGGACCTCCACCTTTCTCTTCCACGCAGACCCTTAGGTAGTCCTTCTCCTTCCAGAGCTCCTGTGCAACTGGTCCAAAATCTCAATGTTGGAACTCTCAGGACTCGCAGCTATGAACAAGGTTGGACACATGCCAATGCATCTCAGACATGCAGGCCTCAAGTCGTGGCTAGATTACACCAGCGACCACTACAACCAACAATACCATGGCTACTCTTCGACAGTTCATTTCCCTTTCCCAAGCCAAGATGCGAATGAGGATGGATCAATGAGTGATAGGTAAGGATGGGATGAATGAACGAGTGAACAAGTGAATGAATGCATAAGTGAATGAAGGAGTGAACAAGTGAATGAATGCATAAGTGAATGAAGGAGTGAACGATCAATCAGCCAACCCCCCAACAGACTAGGGGTGGGTTTAAGTATTTCGTGGGGAATCAAGAACCTCCTGGCCTCCCCCAAGAAGCTCACGTAATTGATCCACTCCCTTAGACAAAAGGGTAATTAAAATAGGAAATAACATTTAGCCCCTCAAGCCCCCTCTCTTGTGGAATCATAGCTCCCTATAACTCTAGTCCTTGTCTGTCTAACATCCACCGATGTACTTTTATTAATAATGATAAAAAATTTACATTTCTTGGGCACACTGGCCTTTTAATAATTGTTTGGGCACTCTAGCCTCTCAACATTGTAACAACACATTATTTAAAATGGGGGTTCAAAACCCGGGGTGTTATAGCCACGCAAATACCTGAAAACCCTTTTTACTGTTGTCTAATGCTCCTTCCCTGGTTTTGACATATACCTTCTCATAACTCCCACCACATGTGAAATGTCTGACATAGTACAAACCATTGCATACATCAAACTTCCAACTTCACCCGCATATGGAACACAAGACATTCCTTCTCCTCTTCCTGTGTCTTGGGACACTGATATGCAAATAACTTTACACCAACATGAATATGGACCTTGACCAATTTACATTCCTTCATATTAAACCTATGCAATATTGTCTCAACATATTTTCTCTAATTTAACCAGAGTTTCCTCTTTTTCCGATCTCTTCTAATTTCCATGCCCAAAATGAAATTTGAAGCACCAAGATCCTTCATGTCAAATTTAGAGAAAAACTGATTTTTCACATCCTAGATAATCTCCTTGTTGTTTCGAGCTCCTTCTCCCCTTCACAACAAAGCCTTATGGTTGCTTCATATATATTTATTATTCTAGATCCCCATGTATGAATGTTGTCTTCACATCCATCTGTTCTACTTCAAAATCAAATGCAGTAGCAACATATAACATAAATCTTATAGAAGTTAACTTTGCAACAAGAGA
>ML782702.1:526183-541134 GCA_009831015.1 Picea engelmannii
ATAACCCTTTGCTACTAACCGAGCTTTGTATTTCTCCACTTTTCCTTCTGCATTCAACTTCTTTTTAAATACCCATTTGTTGACAATGGGATTTCTTCCAGTCGACAAATCCACTAGACCCCAAGCCTCATTCTTATCCAAGGTTTCCATTTCTTCATCCATGGCCTTTTCCCAAATCTTTCCATCCTTTGAATACACTGCCTCCCTGACAGTTCTAGGATCATCATTAGTAATAGACAAAGAAAAATTTGAATGGAAATCAGATGGAGTATACCTTTTCAGTAGCCTTATTTCTCTAACCGATATCCTCAATACTAGAGTATGAGGATCTTCTTCTTCTAATTCATGTTCTTTTGTAGATTCTGATTCATCATCCCTTAAATCAAACTCTATTTTCTCTGGTTCTTACTTAATTGGTAGGAATTCCTATTTAACAACATCCTTCATTTCTCTAAATACCACATCTCATCTATACACAACCTTGTTATTTTCTGGGTTCCAAAGATTATAACCTTTGAAACCATCTTTATACCCAATAAAGATACACTTTTCAACCTTCTTATCTAGCTTACTCATGTTTTCCTTTTTAACATGAACATAGGCCTCATAGCTAAATACCTTGAGATGTGTGAGAGAAATTTTCTTACCAATCCAAACCTCTTGTGGAGTCTTTTCATCCAACACTGATGAGGGTGATCTGTTGACCAGGTAACATTTAGTACCCACTATCGTTGCCCAAAATTCTTTCCCTAACCCAACACCGCTGAGAATGGACCTTGTTTTTTCCATCAACGTCATGTTCATCCTTTCTACAACTCCATTCTATTGAGGTGTATATGGAGTAGTATTCTACCTTTCTATACCACACTTCTTATATAATTCTTCAAAATCATTCCTGTAGGAACTCTCTGCCATTATCTGTCCTCAACACCTTAATTATTTTCTCTGTTCTATTCTCAACAAGAGCCTTAAACTCTTTAAACCTATCAAATACTTCATATTTCTTCCTGAGAAATATATCCAAGTATTCCTTGTGAAGTCATCTATATATGAGACATAGTACACAGATTTTCCCAATGATGGAACCGAAACAGGTACAAACACATCACTATGAACTAGTTGTAAAATTTCTTCTTCCTTCATTGCACCAGAGGGGAATCTTACCTGATTCTACTTCCCATATACTCAATGTTCATATAAATCAAAATATAGAGACCAGTTAGACATAAATTCAACCATACCTTTACAGTGTAGTAGTCAAACACCCTTCTCTCTGATATTCCCTAGTATTTCATGCCACGACATAACCTTTTCTATAGATATTGTAGGAGATATTTCTTCTTCAAATCCAATATTAGGAACAATGGAACTATTAACTCCATCACTAATAGTGCTTCCTTGCAGCATATATAGAGTTCCAAACCAAACTCCCTTCAACAACATCATTTCTCTTCGAACCATCCTGCAGTTTTTGTTTTCAAATATTGTTTTTACCCCTGTATCATCCATTTTGCTTACATAAATCAAATTTCTGACCAAACCTGGGATGTGCAGAACACCAAGTAGTGTTCTAATCCTTCCATCTATGAGCCTCAACTTTAGTTTTCCTCGACCTATGATTTTGGTTGTCGAGTCATCACCTAGAAAAACATTACCTCCATCTTACCTTTCATATTCACATAACCACTCCCTATGGGGAGTCATATGAAAGGATGCACCTAATTCAACCAATCATGCCTCATGATCTCCATGTTTTCTTGAAGAATCCAAGTACACATCCCATCCTTCTTTCTTGGAGGTCTTTTCTTTTGTATAAGTAGCTTCTTCAGATCCCTTCTTTTTCTCAATTTTGGATCTACACTGCTTCTTGTAGTGCCCTTCTTTTCCACATCTCCATCATACCTTTACAAACTTTCTGGGATATTTAGATCTACCCTTAGACTTAGATCTCCCACTTGAGGACTTAGATCTATTTCTTTCCTGGGAGCATCCTCTTGCAAATAATGCATCTGTGCTCTGTCCTTCCATGTTCTTTCGTCTCATCTCCTCCAACAACAAGGATGATACCACTTCATCAAACTTCAAGGCAGTTGTATTACTACCTATGTCCAAGGCCAGACTATCCCATGAGTTTGGTAAAGATCACAGTAAATTGATACACTTATCTTCATCTAAAATTTTAATGTCAACAGATAGTAACTGACTTACCACAGTATTGAAGGCATTCAAATGCTCTGCACCAAGTCTCTATCTCTCATCCTCATGTTATACAACTTCTTTCTTAGGAAAATTTTATTTACTGGGGACTTAGACTGATACAACTTCCCCAACTTATCCCATAAATATTTGGTTGTAGCTTCTTCTGACACATTCAATAATACTGAATCTGAGAGACACTGTCAGATTGTGCTCCTCGCCTTCTGATCCAACTTTTTCCAGTCATCTGCTGAAGTTCCTATAGGTGCAGTACCTGGATCCACCACGATCCACTGATATTTTTCCACCAACACATCTTCCATAGCTCAAAACTTTTCCCAATAAACTTCTCGATCTCCATTTTAAAACTGCTCACCATTTCTTTTCACCTGAAAAATAAAAACCACAGATCTCCCACTGTAACAAGGCTTATCACAGTCTTGCGCCAAAAAATATACCACAAAGGCGTCCCCCTAAAGCCAACAAAGATATGATACCAAATCTAGATTTTAACCTTGTACAATATTTTACTGCAAACCGATTTTCAATAAAAGAACATAAAATATACAATTGCAAATACACACATTACACAAAGATTTTTCCCTTGGAAACCCAAACCAGGAAAACCAACATATTCTATATTCATTCATAGTGATACATTGTTTACAATACAATATACATATAGGAGCCAGTGACATCCAAAACCCTAACCTAATGACCTGGATTAGTCAACAACCCTAATTCCTTAACTGGAAATAGAAAACCATCGATAAAAACCATGTGCCGAAAAATTGCCCAACAAAGGAAATGAAAATCCAGGCGACACAAAAATGAGGCAAAAATGTGACACATTTCTCGAGGGAAAAAATTCTTAGGGGCATTTCCCCTGCTCACCCAATGAAATGTAGCAAACAATATAGCTAGTCATGCAAAGAATATAACACATACCCTGACCTGGGAAGTCTAGTCATTAACGTGAATATCAACAATACACTTATTAGTAACACATTAATTGACCCAGGGGATACCATCAATGTTATGAAATGTGAGACCATGCAATCCTTAGGTCTTACAGGACTTAGGGGAACCCCAACCATACTTCAACTCATTGATAGATCAAATACTAAACTAGAGGGAATCTTAGAAGATGTAGTGATATATGTGGATTTATGGGAATATCCCATTGAATTCATGGTCCTACAACCCAAAACCTCTCTAGGAGGGTATCCTCTAATCCTGGGATGGACTTAGCTGTCCATTGTCGATGCCTACATCAGTTGTAGGTCAGGAAACATGACTATCTCCCATGGGACATCCACAAAACAATTAACCCTATATCCTCCTACCAAAATGAGCATAGATCTAGAAACACCACTTTGGGTTTGACGTAGAAGATAGCGAGGAAGAAGGGGAAGCCCATCAATTCCTCTTCATAAATCAATACTTAGCCATAAGAGATAAAACAAAGGGCGGCGGAATCAACGATTTTATGGCCTCTTCCTCTTCCTCAGAAAACACACATATTCTTGAGCAATTTATGCAACCGGAAACACATGCTTCTCTAGCCTCAACAAGCATCTCACCCATCGAATACGAATCCCCACCAGGAAAATACCAAGGATCCCTTACAGAAACTATATAAATCATGCCACAAAAAACCTTTAAAATAAACCAAGGACTAATTGAATAATAAAAAGAGTGACTTGTTAAAGCGCTGCAAAATCACAATGATGCCTTCGCCTGGGATTACTTTGACATTAAGGGAATCCATCCTAACCTATGCACACATCACATATATATTAAGGAATGATCCAGACCCATCCGCCAACCCCAACATCAGATGAATCCAACATTGAAGGACATAGTCAAAGAGGAGCTACATAAATTGCTTACAACCAACTTCATCTACCCAATTTTTGATAGCCAATGGGTTTCCCTTGTAGTCATAGTACCAAAGAAAAATGGTAAATGGAGAATTTATGTCGATTATATAAGAGAAATCAACAAAGAAATACATAAAGGCCATTTCCCACTCCACTTCATTGACGAGGTCCTGGATATGTTGTTCGAAAATAAATATTTTTCTTTCCTTGACGGATTTAGTGGGTATAACCAGATCCAAAATTGCACCCTAAGATTAAGACAAAACAACGTTCACCTACCCTTGGGGGATATTTTCCTACCCTGTTCTACCATTTGGGTTATACAATTCCTCTGCCATATTTCAATGAGTTGTTATTGGTATATTTTCTGATCTAATTCATGATTGTGTGGAAATATATATGTATGATTTCACAACATATGGGGATGAACTTGATGATGCATTATTCAATATAGAGAAAACATTTTTAAGGTGTACGGAATCAAACATTTCCCTCGACAATGGAAAATGTTTTATGATTTTAATTGATGGCATTGTACTAGGAAACCACATCTCAACCAAAGGTATCCAAGTAGATCTAACAAAAGTACAGATAATATTAAACTTTTCAACTCCAACTTCACAAAAGAAGGTGTGAATTTTATTGGGATATGCCGATTACTACCTTCGATTTACTGAAATGTTTTCACAAATTTCCCATCCGTTATTTGATTTACTTAGAAAATATGTTGAGTTTGCATGGACAAATACATGCCATCATGCACTTGATGAATTGAAAATCAAAGTGTCTGAAGTTCCTGTCTTACGAGGACTTGATTGGTCCCTCCCATTATACATCTCCACAGATGCATCAAAAACTGCCATTGGAGCTATTATAGTACAACTATAAAGAAAAGACCCATATTAAATTTACCATGTCAGTAAGAATCTCTCGCCCACAGAATTAAACTATACGGTAACTGAAAAAAGAGTTTATTGTTGTTACTCATGTAATAAACAAGTTTTGGCACTACATTACCGGATATCCTTTAATCTTACATATTAATCATGTTGTTATTAAGTATTTAATGAATAAACCAATCACCAATGGCAAGGTCACTATATGGTTTCGTTTATTACAAGAATTTGACATTACCATATTAAATAAACCAGGAAAAGATAATGTAGTTGTTGACTTTCTTTCTAGAATAACATCAAAATGAATCTCTAGTAGAAGATCGCTTTCCAGATGAACATATCTTCTTAGTATCTACTAAATCACCATGGTTTGCAGATATTGCTAGATTTGTGGTTGCAGGAAAACTCCCACAACATCTTACTCCCAAAGAATGAAAAAGTATAGTCAGGAAAAGTGAATTTTTTTCATGGATTGATGGTTGCCTCTTTTACACTAGTCCTAATTTGATTATTATAAGATTTGTACGAGAAGACGAAATCCATGAGATACTAAAATATTGTCATGATGGGCCATGTGGGGACATTTTGTTGATAAATAACTAGGTACAAGGCACTCCATCAAGGGTATTATTGGCCCACAATTTTCAGAGATGCCAAAGAGTATGTGAAGAGTTGTGATAATTGTCAACGCATGGATAGACCTGTACAAGCAAATGAAATGTCACTACAACCACAATTGGTGTTAGAACATTTTGACAAATAGGCCATTGATTTTGTGGGACCAATAAATCCCCCTTCCCATTTGCACTCCTACATCCTTGTTTGTACGGATTATGTCACAAAATGGATGGAGGCAAAAACACTTCCGACAACAACCAAACAGGTAGCAGTGGAGTTTCTCCATGAAGAAATCTTTTTAAGGTTTTGTATACCATTAGAGATAGTGTCCAATGGAGGAAATTAGTTCACATCATATCTTATCATAGATCTGATGGAAAAATATAAAATCAAGAAAAAAGTAACAACATTATATCACCCATAGGAAAATGGACAAGTAGAGGGGACTAATAAGATCCTTGAGGCCATTATCACTAAAAATGTGAGATTGCACCTTACATATTGGTCTAATAGACTCCTCAAATATTTATGGGCCTACAAAACCACCTAGAGAACTACTCCAGGATGCACACCTTATGAGTTAGTATATGCGAAAAGATTAATACTTCCCATTGAGACATAAATACAGACACTTAGGACAACAATACAACTCGGGTTGGACCTATCAAAGGATTAGAAACAAATACTTCTTCAAATTAATGAGTTGGACAAGATACGATAGGATGCCCTACACCAAGCCATAATGATACAACATCAAAAGGCCAAGTGGCATGATAAGTTTATCAAGAAAAAACGTTTAAAGTTGGAGACTGGGAATTACTATCTGATTCCAGGTTCAAAGATTTCAAAGGGAAATTTTACACCAGATCTCTTGGTCTATACGAGATTGATACAATATATGATAGTGGGGCCATCAAACTATGTACCATTGATGAAGAAGGAATTCCTATAATGGCTAATGGACATAGGCTTCACCCATATCATCGACCCTTATCAATGGAAGCATTTTTTAGGAAGATTGCAAAATGGGTGGCCTGACAGTGAACTGGAACTCATTCAGGAAGAACAAATCTCGACTGGATAATTCGTTTTCTTCTAAAAAAAAAGTAAAAAGTAAAAAATGTGAAAACCAGCCTAACTGGTGCTTTAAAATAATAATAATAATAATAAATAAGAAGGGCACTTCACGGTTTCATGATGGTTATGTCAGGATCCTTCTCAACAAACTGTAATAAATCCTTTATTTTTTTCTAATAATCTTTTTTTTAGGACATGCAGAGGAAACTTATGTTGTTGCACCTCCCATTGCTACAACTCATGTTGTTGCGATTCCTTTTGCTGGAAATCCCTTTTTCGTAACTATCCCTTTTTGTTGCAATTCCCTTGTCCATGCCTATTCTCGTTGCTGCAATTTCCCTCGTTGCAATTACCTTTTCCGCAACTATTCCCCTTGCAACAATTCCTTTTGTTGCAATTCCCATTGCCGCAACTATTCCCATTGTTGCAATTCTTGTTGTTGCAATTCCCTTTGCCACAACTATTCTCGTTGTTGAAATTCCCTTTGTTGCAATTGTCGTTGCTACAACTCCACTTCATTTTCCAAACCTCTCCCCTCTCATTTCCATTGTTGCAACTCTTCTTTCAACTTTATTTTTTGTACTTCTCTTCTACACTCTTTCTCCACGCCAACGATGTTGCAACTCCCAGTGCTGCAGCTCCATCACTTCAACTGCATTGTTGTGACTTCGCTTGCAACTTTCACCTTGTCAGCGTCATTGTTATTGGACTTCTGATCCACAAAAGCAACAATGTCAATGCTGGAATTATTGTTAAGGCTATTGATGAGACTTTTTCTTCCACCACCACAACTCCATCAACATTGTACTCATACAACCACTCGAGGTAAGAAGAGATAATTACGTGTTCCAATAAGAATTTGCAATGAATAGTTTTAATGGCATGTGTCTATTATCATTCCTCCATAACCTCCACCTTACAACATCATTTCTGTATTCACGACCTTGCACTTTTATTACCATACCCACCATCGTTATTACAGTAATTCAAAATTCTCCACAAGATTAATACACATCTCATCTGCAACCACAAACAATCAAAGTTAGCAGAAAGAAGGAACCATGGGAGGTTCATTGATACACAGGGAAACTGCTGAAGCATTCTTAATCGAGGTCTATGACAACATCAGATAAATTATAGAACAATCTGATTGGATGGAATACGGGCAATGCCTACAAACAAAGTTACTAACTTAACAAGAACTTTGGCCCAAAAAACCCATATTTTTTCATAAAAAACATGAAAATCAACCCCCAAATCAAAAAGTGGTGCTACTAGTAGCACCACTTTTCAAACAGAGTCAAAATTACAATATTTATAAAACATGACTTTCAAAACTCATACAATAGCTCAGGAAAACCTTCAAATCAACACCTAAATAAAAAAATTATGTTACATGAAGCAAAATGTTTTTTTCAAAATGTTAAAATTATAGTTGATTACGACCTAATTGAAACTATGGCCTTCACAATAGACCCCTATGCAAAAAAAACTCAAAATTGGATACTAAATGGTTAATTCAAAATTTATTTACTAACGTTTGTTTTTGTTAAATTTACTTAAAAAGTAAATAAATAAAAAGGAGAAAATCTTCGCAATTTTTTTTTAAATGAAGAAAAAAACACATTTAAAAAAATATATTCAAACCCCCCCCAAAAAAAATTAAAAAAAGGTGAAAAAAAACACTAAAATGATAAGAAAAAAATTTAAAATTTCCCCAAAAAACAACCATTTAAAAAAATATATATGTATTTATAAAAAATAAAAAATAAATAAAAACATTTTTCTTAACTTTTAAAAAAATATATATATATACTTCTTGTTCAGAATGTTGTAGATGAGGACAACACTCATCCAAAGGGAAAAGAACCCTAGTGACCCCCTCTCACACCATGTCCTTATCAAGCTATTGGTTGAACATTCCTTGCACAGGGAAAGCCGCACTTGGAGTAGTATTGTTCAACCACCTATGATACTTTATGTGGACATAGTGGCTATGATTCAAGTATCTCAGCCAACAATGGTTGCACTTCTAAGACTGGAAGAGGCCACGAATGCAATTCCACAAACAACTAACAATGTCGTCGATGTTGCAACACCTCCACCAAAGAAACCCAAAAGAAAAAGTAGGAGAAAGGGTCGTCATGCTGTGAATCCATTGAAGAAAGACCATGAAAATGATGTTGAAGTGACCACCATAAAACCCCATACAAAGAGGCTCAGAGGGTTCAAAAAGAGACAACCCCTCATGCCTAAGAAAATAAGAACCATCCATACAACTGCAAC
Source organism: Picea engelmannii (assembly GCA_009831015.1). Lineage (NCBI taxonomy): Eukaryota > Viridiplantae > Streptophyta > Pinopsida > Pinales > Pinaceae > Picea > Picea engelmannii. Next base: position 535,140 of record ML782702.1, read on the forward strand.
TCACAAATTGTTGAGCAGAAAGAACAAGACTAGAAATGAGTCCAGAAAATAGAAGTAGTAGAGATAAAACCCTCTACTGACACACAAGAACCAACTGAGGGAATCAACCTGGAAGTTGATGAGGCCTTGGATGACATACAAGAACCAGAACAAAGCGCTCTTGGAGAAGGGCTTATCGCTCTCCTCGAATCATATTTAGATGAAGAAGAACCAGAAGAAAAATATCCCACTATCCCACAATATCTAGTGGAGAGTCATTCTGGGGAACATGCTACACGAGAGGTAGAGAATACAACACAAAAGGAAGAAACACAGGAAAAGGATCCCATTATTCCTCAAGAACCAGAAGAGTGCACCGCTCAAGAAGACTCTTCCAAGCCTCATTAGTCTCAAACAAATGAACTAGAGCACTATGGAGATCCATGAGCTCCTCCACAGTAACCAGAGGCTCTTGTTGAACCAAAAAGAGGTACTCTTGATGAAACAATTTCCAATCTAGAAGAGAAAGAAGAATTAGAACCAGATGCCCTTACTGTTACAAAAGAACCAGTAGGAGGCACTCTTGGGGAAAAACCTACCCACTCATAGGACTCAGACAAGGAAGAATGGGAAGTAGAAGAGCTTGATGGTCCAGTAGGAAACACTTGTGGAGATGACTCAGCTAATTCACAAGAACGAGGGCATCATGAACCAAAAATAGAGACCATTGAGCCTAATAGGAAGCTTACTTCCACAGCCTGGGTAAGCATCCCACACTCGTTACCTATTTATGCATCATTGGTCAAGAAAAACAGAATGTTGAGAATGAAGAAATGGAAGCTACAACTCAATTTGAAAATGTGGAAGGATGAGCCTAATGAACAAAGGACACCTCAAAAATAAGGTTGCCCTACAACAAGTCCTCTTGTTATAAGGGAACCCTTCACCAGTTCACAAGAAACAACTAAAATCAAAGAAATGAATGAAGTAATTGTCCACACTACACATTTTATGTTAGTTGATGAGGCCACTCAAATAGAAAGAAAGCAGGAACTAGCAGAAGACAAAGGAGCTACAACAAGACATGACACTAGTGAAAATAAGGAAGAAGTAGGGGAGGCATATTGTAGTGTCAGTGACCTTTATGGACACCCTGATTTCTTTAACACTGAGTGATTGTTGGTTGCATGGGGACATGCAACAATTTTGGGCTGGGGGAGATGACAGGTGCCTAAATTGGCATACTTTCAACACCTGGGTCATTCATATCCAAGTGCAAGTGGTACATGAAAAAGACCCTCTGAATAACAACCAATGAGGAAAACTATTGACAAAGGTGAGGAAACCACCAATAAGGATAATGGAATCCAAGACACTTCACGAATCCCAATGTGTGAATATATGTCTTGCCGTCAAACACAAGAGAAACTACCCAATCAATGACCAATGATGAAATGTCGACTATTGGGTTCAAGGTTACCTACCAATGATGAAAGTAGGACCAGGGTGCGTGAATGGACTGCAGTATCATGTGACTCTAAGACAAATTGAGGGTATGGCCGACATGCAAAGTCAAGAGTTCTAATAAATGGCTGACACGGGTTGATAGACTTCCTTTGAACAAGAGAATGATACATATGGAAGACTCTGGCAGCATAGACTCAATGATGAAACCATGAGATGTAGGAGGCATCAATGAAATTCTCTATAGGGACTGGAAGAGTAACCAGTCGGTAGAGAAGACTCTGTAACGAGCTTGGTTTCTTAAGGCCATTATAATCTAAAAATTATGATGAGAAATGGACTCAATAACGTTGTGCTCTGTTCAAAGGAAACACAAATGATGCCAATATGAGATAATACTCTCTTCCCAGCCGTCTTTTTTATTTTTTCATAGACAAATGAATGCTATGATACAGAGGAGGAAACGAGTGTTGTAAATAAGAAAAACTAGTTCCGGTAGTGCAACATACCTATTCTCAATGCAAGGAGATGCATGCGGGAGATGGACACTCAGGGGAATGTTCCCTCCTAGGTATAGGGTTTCAAATTGTGAAGGATATAAATGAGGCTCTGCTTGGATGAGGATGCAAAAACTGCTGAGGCAAATGGTTTATAATGCAAAGAGAGAACCAGCTAAAGGCTCAATACTACAAGCAAGGGCATGAGATGCAATCACAAATTAATGCCAAAAAATGTCTTTTTTTATGACCTTTAGTCTACTTGGTGTGAAAAAGGGATAAACTTTTGCCAAATAGACTTCATTTAAAATCCAATTTACGAGTGTGAAAGAAACAAGTTCACTTGGCAATCTTTTCTCTTTTTGAAGACGAGTTGGAAAATAGCTTAAATTAAACTTGGTTGGGAGTCCTCTAAGTATAAGGTAGCATGTTTATGAGTGAGAAATGAGGCTCAGCATAAAGTCATGTACTAGCTATAAGGGACTCATGATCCTATGGAAAAATATCTGCATGTGCACCAAATGAAGTGGAGGATCCAACTAGGGCACCCATGTTTGGTAAGTATCTACCACTTGATAACAACACTATTTATAGCAGATGGAAGGTTATGTGTCGCAACAAATGGGTTCGTACCTACGGCATAAAAAGTGATAGTTATAGGACAACACAAAAATGCATGATGGAATGGATACCTATCCTATATGTTGGGTAGTGAAAATACTTGCCTGTGGTGACGAACAACCAACATAACATTGAAATCCGCAAAAAACCCTAGTGAAAACTACAAAACCCACCTCAATCCACCTCTGTATTAGTCCATTAGGCGAAAACATGACTCAAAACTATAGAAAGTGGGTAAAAATTGTTATAAATAGTAACAAAACAAAAAATTACTATGTCATTTTGACTTTTTACCCACATAGAGAAAATTGGACCAAATTACCTCCAAAATTCAACTGGTGATTGCGGAAGCATCAGGTGACGAAATCAGAAAACTTCTGGACCAGGTAATTCATCTTCCCCTCCTCTTCCTTTCTAGAGGATTAAATTTTTAAATTAGGTTTCAAATTTTGAGTAAATTAGGGCGCAAATTAGGTAACTCGGTGTACGCGGGCTGCCACTTATCGAGTCGCGTATAAGTTGGGTTATACCCGACTGTGCAAACTAAAGGGTGCGTATACTCAGCCCTATACGCAACTATAAATGAAAAAGCTCGTGTACAAGTGCGTAATCAATAACTTCTATGGTTGCTAACTCTAATTTTGACTTTTATCTGGCAGGATGGCGCTAGAATGGAGGGAAAGGGAGCACGAGGAGGTAGATGTTGCTGTGGACAGAGATCCTAGGGCCCAAATGGCCTTGAAAAGATGCAGCTTATATAAATTTTGGGCACTCAAAGGGATGAGGGCCCAGGTGAGGTTTCTTGAGATGCTTGTGGGTTACTAGGACCCTAACAGTGAAAGATTCAACCTCGATGGGCAACCATTGAGGATTGAAGTATATGATATCTACTTTTTGACTCGATTATCACGTCAGGATGAGGTCATAAACCTCAAATCATTGGAAGCAGGGAGCAGAATGAAAATAGAGGAGTACATATACACCCACTGTGTAGCAAGGACTCCGAAGGTCGGGAGTCAACTCCCCATCCGAGCGATAAACAATCTCATCCTTAAGATTGTTGTCCTCGTGTTGACCAAGATCACAGGATCGGCTTTGTTGCACTAGGCATCAAGGTCGCTCATGTTCTATGATGTAGAGTGCTTGATAACCACAGTATATGATTGGTGTACCTCACTACTGGTGAATATGAAGAGCCAACTGACAGAGTGCAAACATGGTAGCAAGAGGAACATCGGGTTTGCCTCTATCTTATGAAATTTTTTCTTTGAGCAGGTTCAAGGTTTGGGACCTAGAGTCGATATTTTTCTGAGAGTACCTCGCGATCCAGCCATGGTATGGTGGATCAAGGTAATGAGACGACAGGGGGGAGGTAGGGTGCCCACACCCTACAACAAGGATTTCTTCTACTGGTGGCAGCGACAGGTCATTGCTTAGGATGACTATCCCTATGTAGGGATGGACTTTAGAGGGGATCCAAACATGCCACTCCCACCAGGGATCGCCTACAGGGACATAGGTATGTCAAATGTTTTTTAAATATTTCATTTTTTTTTGTATTTTTGTATAGTGAAACAAAAATATTTTTGGATGATTCGTATGTACTAACTAGACACTTGTGTAACGCAGACGTGGGTCCACGAACATCAAAAGGGATTCCTCGACATCATCAGAGGAACCAGGGAGACTAGGCGACGAGAGGAGAAGATGAGAGAGTCCTTCAAAATGTGTAGGGAAACCTGTCTCGTTTGACTCATAGGATTTTGATGGTTTAGGTAGAGGATCTGTCGGAAGCCATGCAGCGGCAAGTGGTTGGTGTGCCCAGATCTTGGGTGCGACTCTTCGGCATATCGCAAACGTTGTAGTTTTTTACCATGACACACATCCAGCGCCACAGGCGTAGATGTTGTGGATATTGTAGTATCAATTGTATATGTGTATTGAGGGTGTTAGCCCCAATTTTGTACTATAAACACCGTATTTTTTGAAATATATATAAAACAGGGATCTTCATCTTTACTTATATTTACAATGTGTACATTGATTAGATGGTTTTATTTTCTTTAGTTATGTGACAAATTTCAATCTAAAATGAAATTAGCATAAGCATCAGATGCATGATTAGAACTCCTAGGAATGTGATAATAAGTAATAAAATCAAATTGTCGTTCTAAAAGACATACCCGTAGGAATCATCAGAGTAAAGTAGGATCATGTATGCGGTAACTGTCGTCCAACTGACATACTACTAACTGGGAATCCAGGAAAACCTCTAAAGATAAAATACCATGTGAGACAGCATAGCACAAAAGTTCTATAATGACGCTATATTCAGCCACATTATTCTTGGATGGCCCTAGGCATACGCCACCTGAAGACACCAGTAGACCCTCGGGTGAGTAAACCACCCAAGTGGCGGAAGCCAAGTTCTGTGTATGATGACTGGCTCTATCTGCGAATCCTAGGTAGACTGAAAACTTCGTTGATGTAACGACCCTGCTTAAATAGGTGTATATGATAATTAATTATAATTAATTTAATAATATAATTGTCCTAAAAGAATAACTAAACCTTAATTGTTTCTTAAAATAACATTTACTAATTAATTATTATTAATTAGTTATTCATGATTTTTTTATGATTAATTGAAGTATTAATTAATTCATTAATTAATAAGGTAAATAAATAAAAAAGAAGGATAATAAATTATATTATTAAATTAATTTACATACCCGATACGGGATAACATATTAACTAAAGGGGATAAGATATTAAATAAAGGGGATAAGGGGCATTAACCGGAAGGGATAAGGAGGTAATAAATGAGTTAGGTAGGGAGTAAATGAGGGGGGGAAAGTCGGTGAAGGAGGGATAAGGAAGGGAAGGAGTTTGACGGGAGGAATTCTACGGGGAGTTGGGGGATGAATTTTGAGAGCTCTGGATTGGGGGAGAGTGAAATTTTGGGAGTAGGATTGATACAGTGCACCGGAGTTGCTGGGGGTTTTGGGCACGGGGGCCAGGATATCTGTTGATATCCTGGAGCTAGGGATGTTGGAAATACTGAAAACAACTGAGAGGGGGGGTGAATCAGTTGTTTATGAGCTTAAACAATTTTATTCCTTTTAAAACCTTATTAATCTTTCTTCAAGTGATCATCAACAATATACAGTATATGGATAGTAAAAATAAAGAACATTAGTCACACATAAAGTATACACAGAGACAGATTTTCACGAGGAAACCCATAAAGGGAGAAAAACTCTTCTTCTTCGAAATGATAGGCAGTCTTTCCAGTTCTGTACATCATCTACAATTGAGCACCAACTCAATGTGAGGCTGCTACCTCTGTTTTACAAGCTGCAACTTGTTTGAGAGCACCAACTCTCTGGTTTCTCTAGCACCCACTAGAAGGAAGCACCAACTCCCTGAATATT
>ML782702.1:561123-583476 GCA_009831015.1 Picea engelmannii
ACTAGCCTTGCTGACTGGATTGGATGCATACATAAATTACTGAAGGATGACAGTTTTGATTATTAGTACATGCACGAGAATTGTATGTACTAGCTACACATGCAATTCTTGTACATATACACTAGTATGTATGAGTTTTCTTGTCTTACTTACTAATAATGTCGGTTACTTGTTATGAATGTGTGAACCATGTTTCTTGTCCTTTGTACCATAAGATACCTTAACTTTGGGACGAAGTTTCCTGAAGGGTGGGTGTATGTAATGACCCTTCTTAAATAGGTGTATATGATAATTAATTATAATTAATTTAATAATATAATTGTCCTAAAAGAATAACTAAACCTTAATCATTTCTTAAAATAGCATTTACTAATTAATTATTATTAATTAGTTATTCATGATTTTTTTATGATTAATTGAAGTATTAATTAATTCATTAATTAATAAGGTAAATAAATAAAAAAGGAGGATAATAAATTATATTATTAAATTAATTTACATACCCGATACGGGATAACATATTAACTAAAGGGGATAAGATATTAAATAAAGGGGATAAGGGGCATTAACGGGAAGGGATAAGGAGGTAATAAATGAGTTAGGTAGGGAGTAAATGAGGGGGGGAAAGTCGGTGAAGGAGGGATAAGGAAGGGAAGGAGTTTGACGGGAGGCATTCTATGGGAAGTTGGGGGATGAATTTTGAGAGCTCTGGATTGGGGGAGAGTGAAATTTTGGGAGTAGGATTGATACAGTGCACCGGAGTTGCTGGGGGTTTTGGGCATGGGGGCCAGGATATCCGTTGATATCCTGGAGCTAGGGAGCTACCTAGCTGGCAGGGAGGAATGGTTTTGGGCAGTGTTTTACAGAGGCAGTCAAGGAGGCAAGCGACGGACAAACGAAGGTTATAAGCATCAGGTTCAGGTATTTCAAATTTTGCAATTGTTTTAATCAATTATTAAATTTATTATTCATTGATAAATTTACATGCGTAAGTGTTAAAATATTTTGAAATTATTGAACTTTCATAAACCTAGTAGAAATTTATGTCTTGTTGTAGAACTACTAGATGTTAAATTAAAATCGGCCTTTACAGTTGACATCTACCAACCAAGGGAAAACTCGATAAGAAAGTTGAAGGCGAAAAGAAAGGGAAAATATATATACACTAAACTACATTAGTATACAAAGAGTTTCGCCCGAGATTAGGGATCAAGCGTAATATATTTTCAAGTAGAGCCCATTCCTGGGCTCAGCCAACATATTCCCTTCATAATCTTCTAACTCATAGGATCCTTTTTCTAAGACATGTCGCATGATATAAGGATCGTTCCACATGGGTTTAAACTTGCCTGCCCCCAATGGTTATTTGGCTTGATCATATAATAGAACCAAGTCACCCTCAGCATACAACCGAGGACAGACATACTTATCATATTGGACCTTGACACATCTTTAGTTCACCTCGATATCCATAGAGGCATCTCGACGTTGCTCGTCAAGACTCTCTAGGTGTACAAGGCATCATTCAATATCGAAAGTGTTAGGTAGGAGTGTGATTGCCAACTTCAGAGAAGGGATTTCACATTCAATAGGTAATATCGACTCCACATCATGTACTAACTAGAAAGGGGAAAATCCGGTGGTAGTGTTGACCAAGGTTTGGTATGCCCAGAGTGTGGGATATAGCATAATGTGTCAGTGAGACTTACTCTGCCTGACATTTTTTTGCAAAATGGTCTTGAGAGACTTGTTGATGGCCTCTACTTGTCCATTTTCTTAGGGGTAATAAGAGGAAGAATGGCCATGTCTAAACCCCAGCTTAGATGCTATTTCTTCCATCATTTCGTTATGAAAGTGACTGCCATGATCAATGACAATCTCACTCGAGATACCGAACCGAGTGATAATTTCATTGAATACGAAGAAGGGGACAGTCTTCTCGTCAGATTTAACTGTAGGCATGGCCTCGACCCACTTATTAAAGTAGTCGACGGCTACGATAACCTATTGATTCCCCCCAGCCGAAGTTGGGTTGCAATCCATGAAGTCCACCCCCCACTTGGTGAAGGGACCGACGATAATGATTGGGTGAAGAGGGGCTAGATGTGAGCGCATTTTCTGAGTGAACACCTGGCAGGGGTGACACTTCTTAACCAATTCAAAACAATATTTAAAGAGAGAAGGCCCGAAATAACCGGCTCGTAAAAAATTTTGGGTTGTCGCAAGCCCAGATAGATGACCACCACAAGCCTCATTGTGGCAATCGTTCAGGACTGGCTTGAATTCTCTGTGAGTTAAACAATGACGCAAGATATTGTTTATTCATCGGCGATACAGAGTATCACCGACGATAGTATAATGATTATCTTGGTACCGTATACGTTGTCGGCCATCTCGTGAGAGATGCTGAGGGAAATTCAAAGTTTGAAGATAGAGAACAATGTCTCCATACCAGGGTTCAGATGACGAGACAAGAAAAAAGTTTTCGTCCGCAAAAGAATCAACATGGATAACATCCTCATCTAATCATGGAAATTTGGATATTAACTCCGTGAAGACTAGAAATTTCTTGGATTTCGCAGAAGCGAAATCGAGATCAAATTCTTGTGAAATGAAAATCCATTTATTATATTTTCCCCCTATGATACACCTGGTAAGGACGTATTGAAATGGATTGACATCGGAAACCACAATACTCTTGCAAAGTAATATATAATGATGTAAAAGTTGGACTACGTGAATGACAACCAAAGCTAGCTTTTCAACGTGAGAATAATTAAGCTCGAGACCGACTAAGTTTCGACTAATATAGTAGATGGCGTGCTCACAGAGCTCATCATCCTCCTGAACCAAAACCATACCAATCGTCTCCTCAAATGCGGTGATATAAAGAAATTAATCCCTACTGTAGTCGGGAGACTTCAACAGAGGCGTCGATACCAAGGATTTCTTCGAAGCATCGAAGGACTCATGGGCTCTCTCATCCCAGATAAAACAGGTGTCCTTCTTCAAAAGACGCATGAAACCCTTCGTGATATTGGCATAATTTATTATAAACCGACGTAGAAAGTTAGCTTTCCCCTGTAAACCTTGAAGTTTTCTAATAGTGCGCAGGGGAGGAAATTGAAGTATTGCCTCAACCTTTAACGGATCTACCATGATCCCAGTCTCAGAAACTAGAAATCCCAAAAGGTGACCAGACCTAACGCAAAAGATGCACTTATGAGGGTTTAACCAAATTATATAGTAACAACATATTTCAAAAACAAGTCGAAGGTGCGTAGAGTGATTCTCTCTCTTATGAGAGTGAGCACCAATATCGTCGAGGTAAACTTTGGCTATATGTTTAAGATCATGGAATGTGAATTTCATAGCACGTTGGAAGGTTGCTCCGGTGTTCTTAAGGTTGAAAGACATTTCCGGTATGTGAAAGTACCCAACGACAAATAAATGTCGTCTTGTGTTGATCCTCAGGTTTAATTTGAATTTTGTTATACCATGAAAACCCGTTCATAAAATAAAACACTTTACTTCTTGCACACTCGTCAAGAATTTGATCGATGAAAGGTATCAAGAAGTTGTCTTTAGGATAGGCTTTTTTCAAGTCAGGAAATTCCATACATACATGGATATTTCCTTCCTTCTTATTCACAGGAACGGGATTGGATACCCATTCAGTCAAGGGAATTGGGTAGATGAAACCAACATTAAGTAGCTTCTTCTGACGTTGACAGCTCTAAGACATTGTCGAATAGGTTTAGAATCCAGATAAGTTCTAATATCATGCTTGACAATACGAGGGTCAATTACTGACATCTCTTCATATGACCAAGCAAATACATCTCGAAATTCCTTGAAGAGTTTGGTGTAGATCAGGATTTCCTCTAGCGAACAATCTGCACCGACATGTACATTTTCAATCTTGCCAGGGGTACGAGAGATATCGATCGTGATGGTAGGAGAAATACTCGACATATTTCCTTTGACATAAATGCCGTGTGTATCAAGTGTAACACCCATCCAGGATGTTAAACGATTAATCTTTCATTAAATGCATACACAATAACAACTTCGTTTTAGCATAATTTCATTGATTTTCATTTACACAATTCTTCTACATTTGCTTGATAATAAATCTAGATAACATGATGAAATAAGTAATATGTTAACTCTATGATTTAGAACTTAAAACAAAAGTATATACAAAATATCAATAACCAAATACCACCAAAAAATACCTCCTCCTTAGCTTGTCGAAGCTCATCTGTTGTAAAGTAGCCCTGGGCGCTTCCAAGAATTCTTTTCCCGCTTGCCCAGAGTGAAACAACGGAATCCTCCCAGCCAGCTAGGAGCCTAGCCGGCTTCCTAGATCTAAGAAACCTTTTGGTTTCTTGGCCCTTCGTGCCCGTGACTCCAAGAAAAACAAAGCACAAATGCTCAAAGAAAACCATCATAAGAAATATATCTTCCAAAGATTTCACAACCTCTCATCATGCTCAAAAACCTCCTCCATCCCCCTTTCCTCGCCACTTCTCCTCCCTATTTATCAAGTTTCCATACACCCTTCCCCAAGTCTCCTCAACCACCCTCATTATTATCCATCAACCTCCCTTAACTAGATTTTTGGGAAAAGATTAAAATAAAAACTAAAATATAAATGACTTACATTAAACAACAATAAATAAAAAGAGAAGTCTTTCTTCTCATGCTAGCTAATAAATTTAATTTGACAATTTTCCCCAAAATGTATATAACACCCCACCATGCTCATTTAATTCATCACACCCACCATCTATCAAAGTCAAGAAGGTATTTAATGCTTCTAGATATTTTGTATGCAATATAATTTAATATTCAATAAACATTCAATTAAATAGTTAATAATTTACTTTAATAATTAATACATTAATTAATTGTACTAGTGTACATGGGTAGGGTATGTGTGCGTAGCTAGCGGACACATATCCCATGTATGTACTAACGATAAACAACCATTGCCTCCAGTGCATAGTTCCTATATGATCATCAAGATGTGTAGGACAACAGATCAAGTAATGCATCATTTAATAATCTTTAACGAACAAAATTACACCAATTCATCAATAACTCATTATCACACTTAAAATATCAATGCGAAATCAAAGAGAGTTTTAAACATGGTTGGAACCAAGTGAGTAAACAATAGTGCCATCTCTAATCCTCAATCAGTATTCCGAACTAACATCGAAGCATCCTTCCTTCCTAACCTACTTCCATCTTTCATCCTATCATTTCCTCTGTTGGACTAAGCTAGAGCGTCAACTATATTGACCTAACTCTAGATAGAAACCGTAAGCGGAAGTGTCATACATCTCGACCAAGCTTCCCCAACAGGAAACTATCAGTCGCCATCACACGTCTAGGGGAGCGTGACTTCACATAGCCCTCCCACGACTCCAGGTTTCGGAGGATAAACGGTGGGAAATACATCCACCCCTCCTCATAGAACTAGGGTCAACACCCTACATCAAGCCCTATTGTGCAACTATTGTTCTTAGATTCACTTCATAAAACAACCACTCTGGGAAAGTCATGTGTCCTATCAAAACCATACTTACCACAGATCATTACAATATTTCGAATCATAAATTAAATAATAATGATAACTTATAACATACACTATCTTCTTGATGTCTACAACATCCATGTTATCTCATCACTGTAGTCATTTGGCTATCACATAGCTCATCAACCTGTAGTTTAATTTACCAATAACTCATATCCATGTATATATATCATAATTTTATATAAGAATCCATATTTGTATTGACGTTCAATTAATAAATGTATGTTTATTTTTATCATGTTTTACATATTTTATGCATTCTCAACATAACTTTGAATCAGTATCCATGTACCTAAATTCCACATCTTAATTTGCATGTTTAAGGAAATCAAAGAGTTATTATCATCATGAGCATATAACAATTAAAATAATAGTATGAAACACATAACTAGGTCCAGATGTACACGTCTTGTTTGCCTATATCAATATTGTTGAGTCCAAATAGTTGTTAAGAAGTTAATTACTAATATGAGAAAAATCAAAGTTCCAACTACCTAAAGCCAAAATATGGGGCGTTACATACACCCACCCTTCAAGAAACTTCATCCCGAAGTTACGCTCATTCACAATATGAATAGAATTTATGACACAACTTCTATTTGTCTTTCATGATAGCAAAACTTGTGTTATATTGGTCCCATTGGACCAAGACTTGATTACAACTTGTCAAGGCTATTAATATATTGATTGTAACTACGCCTATTTAGTAGGGACTTTACTATGGCTTGACTCTATTTTATTACCATTGGTAATTAAATTAATGAAAGTGCATGTTTCTCTTGTAGATTTATTCTTCCTAAGTTTCATATAGGAGCCTTGTATTTAGAGTATAGTCTATTGGTTTGGTCACCAGTTAGAACCTTAGCTATCATCTTTTATTTAGTTAAGTGAGTCTTATATTGATTTCAATATATATTTCATCACGTCATATATACAATCCCACCTTGGATACCTTGATAATTATAAACAATCATGATTGAATTTGATTATTACTCTAGTTTGACGATACATATGCCATCACTCATGGGATTGGCACACAAAAGTTTGAATCATGCTTAGGAACATAGACTAAGATAATGCTAACTGATTGTCATGTTATGTCTTCACTTTATGGTTTGTTTAGTCATTTTCCTCGATCTCACTTTCTTCTTAACTCATATAATTTAGATCTCGACCAAGTTAATGGTTGAGTAGGATTATCTTCATCATAGTTGAGAAAATCATGCTTTCTATCCATAGTTAATTTTTACCAATGTGCCTATACATAAAAAACACCATTTTGACACGTGAGTTAGTGAACATTTCTATACCAAGAATAAATTACTAAGGTTTCATTCCAAACTCTTTAGTCACTTGTCCTTAAGGTGTTCTCTTCTCGTAATTGTACTTTGTATGTCTCACAATTATATCGTTTATACCTACATAAATCCTACTACTCTAGCCTATAACTATTTTCTTGTTCATCTCTATCACTTTCAAGTTCTTTCCCCTTACTATGAAACAAAGTTAACGATGGAAAGTGTTTTCATCATTCCTTATCTATATTTTATTTTATTTTTCAATCAGTGTTTCTTCATAGGGAAACATCCTTCTTGGTGAGCAAGCAGTTGTTAAACTAATTAATTCATTTCAAGGTGTGAGCTACCATTTAGAAAACTCATCTCTCTTACAAGGGACTTGTGCATAATAAACCACGACACTCCATTGTGATCTCTACTACCAATAAATTTATGGGAAAAAGTGACACCCTTCCAAAGGAATACCCCCTTTTCTCAAAGCATTCTTTCAATTCATTTTTCTTAGTTAACTAGCATTAGCTAAGGTACTTATCACTCATCTTACTAACTTGTAAGTGGTCAATATCTTTCTTGTAACAATGATGTGTCCTTCACTCTTAGCATTACTAAGGTTAGATTCTCCCTCGTTATCAATAAAAACCAAGTTTATGACTATGTTTCCATTCGAACTCAAGTTTACTAAAGGCCCTCCGCTTACTAATAAAGTAGAGGATGAATCGTAAGTCATACTTTACACAATGTTTCCTACATCAACATTTATTTTATAGGTTACAATATTTGTTTCAATAAGATCACCCTAACCTTAAAACATGTAAGTTGGACTTTAACTATAATGTGCACTTTGAGTTCTCTATTCCATACTCTAAGAAATAGATTCCACACTCTATCTTGAAATCGTTACATAATTCTACACTTGCAATCATTGTGTTGCTCACAATACCATGTACGTTGATAATGCTTTGAATGCATTACAATTTCTCATGGGACCCACTCTTATGGTGACTTGGGTTGAATGTCAATTTTCCATCTTGGTTCTTAGTTAAGGACATTAATTGGGGATTAAGTGGGTTTCCTTATTTCAATGCGACGGGCTTATACTTTTGATGCCACATTATTTCCATAACAAGGTAGCTAAACAACTACCCAATTCCATGCGCCATATTTATAGTTTAAATATATATGACACTTTTTATTAATGCGATTTATTTATTCTAATAACATATTTTACTATTGCTTAATATTTTGATAAGTTTGAAACATGACATTCTCATTAGTAAGCACACCCTTGCCTCAACCATAATGCCTTTCTTGTCCACATTTTTTTTTTGTAACCAATATTTGTATAGCTCAATAAAAATTCAAAACATCAATTTGCTACTCCCTAAATCTTTATTTAAAATTATTATTATTATTATTATTATTATTATTATATATATTCATTTATCCCCATTAATTTCCCATCATTACCTCTGATCAAAACATCCTAACCATTAATATATATAATAAATATTTAATTTCCCATCATTACCTTGATCAAAACATCCTAACCATTAATATATATAATTAATTTATATGTTATAGTAATATTATTATTTTATATACACTTTACATTTATAAAATTTTATATCCTAATATAAAATTATTTAATATTATATAATAATAACTATATACTAAAATTTTTCATAATACTCACCTTTTTGTTATTTGTTATATATTTACTATCTACTCTTAAACCAAACCATATTATTCCCAACTCCATTCTCAGCTGCCAGTACTTCATGATATTTTTCAACAGACTCTTTCACCCAATGCACTGGGGGATTTAAGATTGGCAGCACTTTGTGCGACAGCAAGTGTTGTACAGTCATTGGAATCTTCACAAGATAGGGATTTGTTTCAAGATTTATTACCAGGAATGGTTCAGACATTGACTAGGGCTCTTGAGATTCATGAAGAGGCTATTGCACAGGAGGCCCTAGAAATTCTTATAGAGGTTGTTGTAACAACCCCACAGTTTCTTCATAAACATCTAGCAGAGGTTGTAAGAGGCATGCTTCAAATAGATGATTCTGAGAGTCTAGAAGAAGGAATTAGCCACTTATCACTGGAGTTGGTAATCACCCTTTCTGAGGCCAGAGAGCGTGCTCCTGGGATGATGAGAAAACTACCATAGTTTATTGGAAGGTTGTTTTCTATATTGGTTAACTTGCTACTTGATGTAGAAGATGTTTCTGCATGGAATACTGCGGAAACTGAGGATGAAGATGCCGAGGTGACTAGAAATTATAAAGTAGGACAGGAATGCTTGGATCGCCTCTCAAATTCCCTTAGGGTAATACAATATTGCCAGTAGCATCAGAGTTATTTTATTTGTACATATCTGATCAAGATTGGAGGAAGTGACATGTTGCACTGATAACACTTGCACAGATTGTTGAAGGTTGCGATAAGTTTATGAGAAAAAAAAACTTGAGCCAGTGGTAAACATGGTATTGAATTCTTTCAAAGACCCTCCCCGAGTCCGATGGGCATCCATCAATGCTCTAGCGCAACTTTCCACAGACTTGGGTCGAGAGTTGCATGAACAATTTCACCCGTTACTGACCTTGATGGGATTGTGAGCAAGTTACTTGTCCTTCTTCAGGTATATTAAGTTGGAATTTATCTTTTAAAGACGTCAACTCCCAAAAATTTCAGTGTTGTGATTGATGGTTTTTGTAATCACAGAATGGGAAGCATATGGTACAGGAAGGGGCTTTGACTTCTTTGGCATCAGTTGCAGATGCCTCACAGTCTAGCTTCTAGGTGTGTTATGATAATGTGATGCCTTATTTGAAAGAAATACTACTCAATTGTACTAAAAAATCAAATCGAATGATGCATGCTAAGTCAATGGAATGCATTATCCTAGTTGGCATGGCGATTGGTAAGAAGAAGTTTGGTCAGGATGCTAGGTAATTAACATATTTGGACTCTTGTAGATGATATATCAAATACTGCTCAAGCTATGTATTCCCTGAAGGCAACTATAGTTTTGGTTTCATTTTCATTTTTTTATTTTTTGTCTCATGGATGGCTGACCGAGGCGCATTCTCAGGGTATTTTGTTCTCCAACTCTTGTTGAGCGCTGGCTATGGGTATGTTTCATTTTCTAACATGGGTTGGGTAACAAAGCGTTCTCATTTCTTGTATTTCTTCATTACAAATTCTTGCAATAGTCTATTTCTCAAAGCTTGGTTGCAGATCTAAAGAAGAATTTCTTGGATAAATTCAAGATTTCATGCTAGAGAAGGTTATCCATTTCTGTAACCTTCTGAAAAGTTTCAAAACCTTAAGGCAGCAAGTATTGCAGTGTTTCAGATCTACATTCTGTGATTTTCAACCAAAATGGATTCCTGGGAGTGTCCCAATTGACCCCATAGCCCAATGAACCCAAACAAGGCACTGGAACTCACTTCTACAACCATCCCCTTTGTCGTTTTAACTAAACTTTTGCAAGGAACATATCTAGAGATTTTAATGAATATTTGACTCAGATCTGTTTCGGATAGGGACACCCTCCACTCACAATTTCAGACCTCTAGAAAGGGCGAACTCACTCCTGGGGCACACAAGTCTGTTGGATGAGACAGGGATCGAACTTGAGAACAATAGACTTGCATCAATGATACCGATTTACTGCTGGAAACCCTGAAAATTCCAATATTATATATGAGTTGTGATAAAAATTCATGACTATGGTTGTTCTAAGTCTGAAATGGGTAATATCATGTAGGATAACCAGAAAGTTTTGAAGGGAATAACTCAATTGCAAACATTCTTAGAATTTCGCCCAGGATCATCTCTGCTTGTGTATTAGCTTAAAGGTTAGGGTGGTCTATCAATTAATTTCCGTGATACTTGCCTGGACTGATTCTTGTTCATTCTGCTATGCATAATCATGTTCAACCAAACTTGAAACAGAGGCCCCTATGACAGTCTTGTCATGCCACAAAATTCCTCGGGAAGTGCACATATCCTCTAGCATGGTAAGATTCTAAGAAGGTGAATCTACAACACCTAAAACTGATTCATTTTGAATCCAAAATTTAAGAGGACGGGCTTATACAAGCTTGCATGATAATTGTTTGATTAATTGCATAAATGCACAAATTCATTGATTAAATGCATAAATGCACAAATTCATTGCATGCATAATAGATTTTACAGGGGGTGGTTTATCAGCCATGTTTGTGCATGATGAAGATGATTTCTTGAGTGTGAATATTGGCCTCCTTATTTTCTGTTTATTTATTCCTTACAAGTGCTAGGAAAGACTCCTGCAACACTACTTATACTGAGCCGATACAACCTTGATACTTGTAACCTTGTTCATGAAGAAAAATATGTATTGTATAATATTTCAAATAGAGGGCTATAATAAAGCTTGAAGCTAATATACTTTGAGACACAAAAAAATATACCCTCAAGGTTGAATTTGTATGTTGATTTGAGGACCTTGAGTGCAAGTCCAAAAAAACTCTATTTTCTTGCCTGGAAGTTTGCATCATATGGCATAGAACTTTGATTTTTTTCACGAGGAATTATTGTTTGAGGATTGTTCTTGTATTTATCAGTAGATGGTCTATTAATGAAGGTAGTCTTCTATGGTTTATATAAGTTGAAACGAACCCTTCAAACCATATCTCTACAAACAAGTTTTAGTTCCCTCTAGAATAGGGTTTTCTATCTTCATATACACACATACAACAGAGGATCTCTCTCTAGATTTGTTCTCAAAGTTTGGTTTGGGTGCCTTATTTGAGTTCAAGCAAGCTGTATTTTGTGTTGTTGCATCGTCTATCATATCAATTATTTTTTAACAAGCTTATAATCGACAGATCTCTACATGAATATTTCACTTCTTATTTTTGGAGCTCTCCCTTGTAATCATATACTTGATGCCCAACAATAGTATAACTACTAGTATGGTGATAAGGGGAACATTACAAGCTAGAATGTAACATACCACTCACAACGTTTGATAGGGGCACTATGCTGACCTCTCACAATGGGAGTTGAATTTTTCCAAAATCATACCATCAAAATACCAAACATCAAGCTATATCAGAAGTTGCAAGGTCTGACACTAGCCTGGATGGAGTTGCGGAGGAGTTGTAGAAATGGTTGAACAATTTCAAACAATAACAATGCAAAATGCGTTATCTCTGTCAAATCTTCAGAAGGGCCCGCAACAACAACACCATAAGGAGGGTGATGATAAAAATCATGTGCACCTCACAACAAAGTCGTGAACAAATCCCTCGAAACCCTAAAAACCCCAATCCCAAACACAGAGAAAAACCATCAAATCCGCGCCTGAAAAAAGTATCGAAAATAACCCCTTCCCCACATTACAGGAGATTAACCATCCGCAAGATCTCAAACATTCTCAGAAGCTCCTCCTTATGGTTGTCCGTAGCACAGTAATTAGATACCATGGATGTCCAATGGGATTCATACATAGTAAACCAGGTGCTCAAAACCCACCCCCCTCTTCAAATGGCTAAAGAATTCTTCAACTGGGCCAAAACCCTACCCGACTTCAAGCAGAACCAGTTCACGTACACGACTATGCTCAATATCCTTGGGGAGGCTAGGTGAATCGATTCGATGAAAAAAATAATGCAGGAAATGGAAGGCCAAGGTCACAGGATCGATTATGTTACGTATACTGCTATGATGCATTCACTTTCTAAGGTCGGGGATGTCGATGATGCCTTGCAAACCTAGGAGACAATGAAGTATAATGAGTGTTTTGCCACTGTGGTCTCTTATTCTCCTATTATCAAGATATTGTTGAAGAACAATAGGCCGAAGGAGGCTCGGGCTTTGTATAAAGAAATGTTGGAAGCAAATATTTCTCCTAAATGTTACACATATACGGTTTTGATTGAGTACTTGGTCGATCAAGGTAGGACTATTTATCTATTTGTCCCAACGCTGAAAGCCTAGCTAGTTTTAATTGTGAATTTTGAAAAAAAATATGTTGTTTTGTATTGATTTTTAAGATGGAGGTCAAATCTGCAGATTTTCATTAGACTAGCACGAACCCATTTAGACCCTGATCTTCTATGTACTTCGAAGTTGTGAAGCTTCAAGATGGATATTTTGAGAATCAATATTTGATACATTGGACATTTGTGTGAACTCAAGATGTGCAACCCCAATTGAATGCAGACCTTGCAGACCATGTTGGCACAAAGACAAAATCTCAGTGTTGTGGGTGGTGAAGCCCAGGTTTCAGTTTTGAAACCGGGCTCTGATACCATATGTAACACCCATATAGGATGTTAAAAAATTAATCTTTCATTAAATACATACACAATAACAACTTCATTTTAGCATAATTTCATTGATTTTCATTTACACAATTCTTCTACATTTTCTCAATGATAAATCTAGATAACATGATGAAATAAGTAATATGTTAACTATATGATTTAGAACTTAAAACAAAAGTATATACAAAATATCACTAACCAAATACCACCAAAAAATACCTCCTCCTTATCTTGTCGAAGCTCATCGGTTGAATGTAGTCCTAGGCACTTCCAAGCATTCTTTTCCCACTTGCCCAAAGTGAAACAATGGAATCCTCCCAGCCAACTAGGAGCCTAGCCAGCTTTCTAGCTCCAAGAAACCTTTCGGTTTCTTGGCCCTCCATGCCCGTGACTCCAAGAACATCAAAGCACAAATGCTCAAAGAAAACCATCATAAGAAATATATCTTCCAAAGATTTCACAACCTCTCATCATGCTCAAAAACCTCCTCCATCCCCCTTTCCTCGCCACTTCTCCTCCCTATTTATCAAGTTTCCATACACCCTTCCCCAAGTCTCCTCAATCACCCTCATTATTATCCATCAACCTCCCTTATCTAGATTTTTGGGAAAAGATTAAAATAAAAACTAAAATATAAATGACTTGCATTAAACAACAATAAATAAAAAGAAAAGTCTTTCTTCTCATGCTAACTAATAAATGTAATTTGACCATTTCCCCCAAAATGTATATAACACCCCACCACGCTCATTTAATTCATCACACCCACCATCTATCAAAGTCAAGAAGGTATTTAATGCTTCTAGATATTTTGTATGCAATATAATTTAATATTAAATAAACATTCAATTAAATAGTTAATAATTTACTTTAATAATTAATATATTAATTAATTGTACTAGTGTACATGGGTAGGGTATGTGTGCGTAGCTAGCAGACACATATCCCATGTATGTACTAACAATAAACAACCATTGCCTCTAGTGCATAGTTCCTATATGATCATCAAGACATGTAGGACAACAGATCAAGTAATGCATCATTTAATAATCTTTAACGAACAAAATTACACCAATTCATCAATAACTCATTATCACACTTAAAATATCAATAGGAAATCAAAGAGAGTTTTAAACATGGTAGGAACCAAGTGAGTAAACAATAATGGCATCACTAATCCTCAATCAGTATTTTGAACTAACATCGAAGCATCCTTCCTTCCTAACCTACTTCCATATTTCATCCTATCATTTCCTCTGTTGGACTAAGCTGGAGCGTCAACTATATTGACCTAACTCCAAATAAAACCCGTAAGCAGAAGTGTCATACATCTTGACCAAGCTTCCCTAACAGGAAACTAGCAATTTCCATCACACGTCTAGTGGAGCGTGACTTCACACATCCCTCCCATGACTCTAGGTTTCAAAGGATAAACGGTGGGAAATACCTCCACCCCTCCTCATAGAACTAGGGTCAACACCCTACATCAAGCCCTATTGTGCAACTATTTTTCTTAGAGTCACGTCATTAAACAACCACTCTGGGAAAGTCGTGTGTCTTGTCAAAACCATACTTACCACAGATCATAACAATATTTTGAATCATAAATTAAATAATAATGATAACTTATAGCATACACTATCTTCTTGATGTCTATGAAATCCATGTTATCTCATCACTGTAGTCATTTGGCTATCACACAGCTCATCAACCTGTAGGTTAATTTACCAATAACTCATATCCATGTATATATATCATAATTTTATATAAGAATCCATATTTGTATTGACGTTCAATTAAGAAATGTATGTTTATTTTTATCATGTCTTACATATGTTATGCATTCTCAACATAACTTTGAAGCAATATCCATGTACCTAAATTCCACATATTAATTTGCATGTTTAAGCAAATCAAAGAGTTATCATCATCATGAGCATATAACAATTAAAATAATAGTATGAAACACATAACTAGGTCCATATGTACACTTCTCGTATGTCTATATCAATATTGTTGAGTCCAAAGAGTTGTTAATAAATGAGTTACTAAGATGAGAAAAATCAAATTTCTAACTACCTAAAGCCAAAATATGGGGCGTTACATCAAGTGGAACTACGACGTGACCGACTATCTAACTCAAAGTAGATAGAAAGTCATCTTGTTCGATTCTTTCAAGATCTGGGAGAAAATAAGAGCGGTGATGCATATCGTCCCAAGGTTTTTCGAAACCATTCATGGTTTCGATGATAGCTTCATCCGAAGGAAAAGTCCCATCGAGGCAGTCATGTGAACAAGACAAAGAAGTGGCCCACACGGGCCTAAGAACAGGATCCTCCTCATCCATCGGCAAGGTAATAGGATCAAGATCGATGAAAGAGTCAACAACAACTTGATACGCAATATCCGCTTTCGATAGTGGCATGGCCATTCCATCATGTGACTAACCTTCACAAGACGAATTCGGGGAAGGTAGGGTCCACGAATCACTAAAATAGGAAGTGCGGAAAGGAATGGACCTCCCTATTGAAACGGGCCCACTGGACATGGCGTAAACGTGGTGAATCGGTGTCATGAAGTCGAAAGTACCCATAAGGGAAGAATACATTCTGACACTGAAATTCTCAGTTGTCGGATGAGAATTGTCGATCACAAGGATCGACGGTTCAACAAATGCATTGGGAATATCATATGCAAAGGATAATTGGTCGATCTTCATGATCTTCCCTTCATGAGGAAAACAAAGAGTATGGAAGACGAACGATACGATGGTGACCATAGCATAGGTCCAATTGCGTCCTAATAATAAGTTATAATCAAGAGGCGCATCAACTACCTCGACCTCTACCATCTTCCCAACTAATTGGACCGGAAAGGCAGGAAGAATATCATTAGGGCGGAAGGAATGACCGTCAAAGGAAGTCAACATGTTCGATGATTTAGAAAGAGTCAGAGAACTGAGAGATTTCCAACATATCAGGGACATCACACATGTAGCATCGCCTTCATCAACAACCACACATTTGATGGTATACTTTGAGTACCCCACGTGAATTTGGAATGCCACATGGTAAGACAAGTGAGGCTTCACATCTGTGAAATCAAACTTAATAACTTTCGAGCCACTAGGTTCTAGAGATCCTAACACAAATAGTAAGGCATTCCTTTGTGAAAGAGACATCTGGAGTACCTCCAAAGCCAACATCGCACAAGGGGTTTGACCCAGTTCCTCAACAATAGAGTAGTTTTGGGCGGCTCTAGCATTTGGATTGTGGGTAGAGTGCTTGAGTACTCCTTCCGGAATATGAGGTGGTGGCTCTAGTTATTCAATATGTAAAGTCATCTCCAAAGGAGGAGGAGGAGATTCTAGACCGGGTGTAGCCTTTGAAGAGATATAATCTCGAGATCGAGTGGCTACATTAATTTTTTCATCGACCATATTGATACAAAAACGGTCACCATCTTGCAATGGTGTGTTTTGACTCCCACCAGCCACATTTCCGTCATTTGAGGAGCTTGAGGCCATGTGTTGGTTATGTGGAAAAGGATTCACCAGCACGGAGGGCGGTAGAGATAATATCCTTGCAGCTTCCACAAGTTTGGGGCATAAATGAGTAAGGTGGTCGTCTATACAAAGATTACAGGGAAATTTCACCTTACGTCTTTCTCTCTTTCCCTCTCTAGCATTATTATCCGTCTTCTCATTATTACCATTGTCCTTGGGTTTATTATTATTTTTCCCACCCTTACGATTATTATGTCCTTTCTTCTTATTCTCGCCTGGTTGTTGGTTACCATTTGGGTCAGCTGACGATTGCACGAAATGTACATCCGCCAACTGAGTGGGATTGGAAGACACAGACAAAGTTGGCCCTCTTGCAGATTGGTTTAGAGACAACTCTTTCAAATGGCTTGTCACTGACTCTGCGTATTTTACATTGGCGGAGCCTACAATGCCATCGGCATGAGGTCCGAGATTTTTTCTAGGGTCATAAGTTGACCGTGGTGCATCCAGAGGAATGTGGTATAACATCCCAGACTGAGAATATAAGATCTAAATGTTGGGATTTGTAAATCGCATCTTCCTCAGTGGTGACCTCGGATGTAGCAACATCCTTCGAGATAGGAGGCTGCAAAGACTTAATAAACCATTCTAAAAGAAAGGTCGGGGGTATGGAGGTCTTAATCAACCTCTTTTGTTTACGCCACTCATGGATATGATCCAAGATATGAGTGGTTATGTCCTGGCGTAAAGTCGACAGAAGTTCTAGGCCAGCATCGTAACGAACTGGAAATTGTAAGTGGTTAAGGAAGACCAACACCATCTGACTAAAGGTCCCATATGCCCCCCTAGGTATCTCAATATACCATTTCACAGCAACCCCAATGAGGGTGCGTTGAAATAATATTAACCGAATGGAATCGTCATTAAGGGAATTCGAGGAGCACCATAGGTGAAAGGTAGTAACATGATCACCAGGATCCTCGCCATTCTTACCTTTGAATATCAGAATGTTCGAAGGAAGCTTGGTGGGGACGAGGGGCCATGTAGGATCATGACTCACAGGGTTGTTCATCAACTTAGACAATTCTGGAAGATTAAGCGTGGCCAGAAAAGGGAGATGGGGTTGTCGCATATGGCCCCAAGCTCCCTGGAAAGATTGTGTTTGAGGAATTGTTGCCCATCTAGGGTTTTGGTAAGCACCATGGACCTGTCCGGGATTGTAAGACCCTCCTCTAGGATGATTCATAAAAGGTTGGTTGGGCATCATTCCAATAGGAATGTTCTGATGGAAGTTATAAAAATTCCCCCCAGCCAGATTGGATCCGGGTTGGGGGTTTTCCAAAGCGTGAAATTGACCTCCCTTGGGTGTGAATCCAGAGGATAGAGGTGGATTCGGCATGCCAAATGTGTTGGGCGAAATCGACACCGAGGAGGTATGGGTATAGGATGAAACTTGAGCAGAAGCTTGTCCGCCATGTTGGTTGTTCCACCCAAAAGAAAGAGGATTAGACCCAGGGTTAAAAGAAGGAATGAATCCCATATTAGGATTCGTTTAAGGGATTTGAGAACCACCAAACGAAAATGGAGTATAAGCAGGTGTAGTTCCCCCAAGCCTAATGCTAGCATTAGGGCCAGCGGTTGGGATGGCGTTCGAAAACTGCGAAGTAAATTTCGACATACCATAGGGAAAAGGACTAGAGGCCATAGGGATGGACTAAACATTATAACCCGGTGAGTGACCAAGAGACCCGAAAGGGTTCGAGGCAAGTGATTGAGCATTCACTATAGGTCGAGCCATATTAATGATAGGTGCCTCCGGCACCACAACCATTATGGTTGTAGGAGTCGAAGGGGTGCCATTAACTATAGTGGGTGTGGGATTCGAAGGGATCCTAGTGTTCTGAAGACTAGGTTCATTACTCATCTTTGTAGAATCATGAGTCTGAACAGTGGAGGTGTGTGTACCACGTCTAATAACTCTACGCCTTTTAGAAGGCAAAGACTCAAAATCTGGTGGTAACTGTAACAAGCGACATGACCAGCGGAGAAATTGGTCCGACTCCACGATGACTTAAGACTCTAAAAACGAAAAATAAATCCTAAGGCCGACTAGTAAACAAAGAGCACACCAACAATCAAATGGCCAATATGCACACAAAGGGGTTTGAGACTCCTTACTAAAGATCGAAGGTAATAGAATCAGTTATAAGGGCCCTCGTGGGCTTAACAACCGGTCGTCAGATCCCCTAGGAGAGGTAATCCTCCATAAAGGTTGTGTGTTGTCCAACCCTTATCTGACCAGGATACTTGTAGAATAACCCCTTCAAGTAACCTATGTGGCACCTAAGTCAAGCAACTAAGAAACCAATGTATAATCGATGCATAGGCGAGCAGTCGTAAGTCAGGTCCACTGTATGGGCAGGGTTGCAAAGCCCGAAACCTTGAAAGTATCGCCTCTCACAGAGGTAAAGGCACTAGCAAGATCCCCAGATACGAATAGATCCCCAAAAATATCTCTGATGCTAAAAAGGTATCGGGCGGATATCCCTTCAACCAACCTTGCGTGACCTCATGATTAATTCCAATGTGAGTGGAACCTCCTGATATTACCAATTATACAATGGATTTCTCCACTCCCTTTGTCAGACACATATGTTGATTTAATTTCCTTGGAGAAGTTTCCTCAAAAAATCCTTTTCCAAGGTACTAAATCCTAAGCTAGTTTGTGCACCCTAGAAAATAAAATCGTGACTAATCAATTTTAAATTATAGCATTAATTTTAGTGGTCGTGATTACTCAAAAAGGTATGGTAGTGAAACTCATGATGTTATGACTCAGCAAGAAAAGTAAATATGAATATAATGCAAAGTCTTAACTTCAATTTTCAATGAATGATAGGCTTCTAATAACAAATGCAATTTTCAATTTCAACTCTGCAATTCTGAAGTAAAAATGCAATCTTTCATTACATGAACTAAGCTAATGACCAAGACTCAAAAGATAAAAAATGCCAAGCAATGCAAAATGCCTAATATTTTTGTATTTTTAATATAAGGAAAGTGAAAATGCATGGACTGAACAACAACTTGATATATAAACTCTATTGTGTATAGAAACAGACAACTCAAGTAGGATACCAAGCAACAAGACACCCATCCCAATGTACAAGGACAATCAAAATGAAAATATGATGAGAAAGACTCCACCCAAAAATTCAACTAAAGACAGGTTTCCTGTCATCCCACGAGCACTTAACAGTCACTACAAAGACCCAAGAAGGCTCAGCAAGAATCAAATCCCACCTAGAAACCACCAAACCCATCAAACATGCAAAGAAGGCTGATGTAAGTGTCTGTTCAAGGAAATAGAGCGTATGTACGCAGCTTGCAGAGGGACAACCCGTGTATATACATGATTGTCAAGCCAAAAACTGTGTATATGTTTCAAAAACATAGCCAGGAAAGGGAGAAGGCTAAAAAACTCAAACCTCGAGTGAACAGAGGTTGTCAAGCAATGATATGACAAGAAAAATGATAGGAACGAGATAAATCTAAGGATAAAAGTACTCCAAACCCTAAGAAAGAAGATTCAATCCCCAATATGGTCGTCAATTATGTTACGAGGAAAATATATCTATGGCTAGGGTAAACCACAAAAGATGAAAATGACTGCAGAAATCAACTCTATTCTCAAGTATGTTATGTAAACAAATATGCTATAAAGACAAGATAAAAGGCCTACCTTATCCAGGCATTCGATGAAGTCCATCGTTGAGCACTTGACCCAAAGAAATATGCATGCAGCTAGTCCTCAACAACCAAGAAAAGAAAGCATATGGTGATAATAAATTATGTTAGCACATTTGATGGCATAATCCATTAATAAACATGACAAATACGCCCATGGAATAATAATTCAACTATTTTCAAGATATCAATTGGATGGGAAAAGAGTATTTCTATTAATATATGATCAACAGAAGTGAACATGTTACAGACTTCCGTGTTGGCAAAGTTTGGAACCGAGAAACTAAGTTCCTTCCAGCTGGGCCTCCACCACCTCAATCCTCCACCAAAGGAAAGCTCATAAAAGAGAAACTATGAGGTTCTCAATAAATAAGGGAAGAGCTTGGGGGTTGAACATTGTTTTCAGACTTAAAGGACAAAGGGATGCAGACTCAATACGAAGTAAATAATTTCTCCAGAGTAACTTTTCTCTCGAAGTTGAATTCTTTCTCCTCTTTTCCATAGGTTGGAGTTGGCTCATTTATAGCCTTCAAATGGAACTGAAGGGCCGATTCATAACATTTCCAGTATATGGAAGGCCAAGGATCATAGATCTCATGTCGTGACATGGAACCCAACACCAAATTTCATTTTTTGGCACAAATCTCGATGTACGTGGGTTGTAGTGGTGCATCCTGCATATATGCATGTTGTATAGTAGCAAAGGTGTGTACATGTAGAAAAATATGTATTTTTAGCTCTAGGGTTTACAAATAGGGATGATAAGTCTGCATGGGGAAATGGAAACAGGCCTTTTGTGCAATATTGCATAGGGTGAGGCAAATCTTGATATAACATTACACGTAACCATTAACATCATGCAATATGAACATAGACATTCATTTGACATAAGAAAAATACAACATAGAGTAGAAATCATTGCAGCTTTATTGTCTTTACTCAAATATGACAGACATACATCAAGCAACTTGTCAATTGACAACAACATATCCTTTCTCCTCCTTACATTTTCCTAGTATTACATTACATAGTGTCATGCAAATTCTCTAGACTCTACAGATATAATAGATCTAGACTCACAAACATTACAAAACAGAGGCTCGAAGTGATCTCAAGGACTAACAACAACAACAAAAACAACAATACTGTAGATTTTAACCTTTTCCAATAAATTACTGCAAATGAATTCTTAATAAAATATAAAATATACAATGGCACACACACACATTACACAAAGATTTTTACCCTAGAAACCCAAAATGATAAAACCAGCAACATGTTAATAGTCGCGCCTCTAATATTGTATTCATCATATCTTCATTGTTTATAATACATACATATATAGGATCATGTGGCATCCAAACCCCTTAATCCATTGACCTATATTAGCTAAAAACCCTAATTCCTTAACCAGAATTAGAAAACCATCAGCAAAAACCATGTAGTGAAAAACTGTCAAAAAATGGATTGTCTTTTGCTCATCCAACTAATTTCTCCTCCAAACAGGTTAAACACATACCAACTTGTAGATCTTCTACGATCCAGATCTCTAGCCTAGTCTACATCAACAAACCCATGTATGTCCAACACTCTGTCCATTCATGGTCTTCCTTTGTAGCACAATTCATAACTAATAGTGCCACGCAAATACATGAAAACTTTCTTTAATGTTGTCCAATGTGTTAAATTATGAGCTTGGTTTCTTATGCAGATTAATTCTTTTATTTTCTTCAATACTTTGACTCCAGCTTAATACACTTCAACAATTTCAAATCATAATCGAATAGCAATAATTATGTAGATAAGTAAACATGCATATCAACAACACATATACCCTAGGGAAACCCTGTACAGGGAGAAAAACCCCAGCAAACA
>ML782702.1:584265-597508 GCA_009831015.1 Picea engelmannii
AGAACTAGACTTGAGATTGGTTACAACTCAACATTACACTTTAGTTCGAACTTAGAACTAGACTTGAGACTGACATGCTTTAATTCGAACTTAGAACTAGACTTAAGACTTTAGTTGCAACTCAACATTACACTTTAGTTCTAGACTCAAGACTTTAGTTGCAACTCAACATTACACTTTAGTTCTAGACTCAAGACTTTAGTTGCAACTCAAGATTACACTTTATTTCTAACATAGAACTAGACTCAAGACTTTAGTTACAACTCTTGACAAGGCAATTTGAAATTCTCTTCATGGTGGATAATGTTTTCACGTGCCAATGCACTAGATCAATACAATTACATCATTTGCAATATTAGGAATATCGTTTGTTTCTATCTCATAGGAATTTTACATTCAACCTAACTTTTTCTAGATACCTTCACTTTTGCTCATGACTCACAAGGTTTGACTAAGCTCACAGAGGTTGTATGTTCCCCTTGACTTTTGCACTAGTCTGTCTATGCTCACAGAGGTTGTACGTTCCCCCTGAATTTTTCACTAGATTGTCTATGCTCACAGAGGTTGTACGTTCCCCCTGACTTTTGCATTAGACTCACATAGCATCTCGTTCGTCCTGACTTTTGGTTTGACTCACAGAGGTTGTCTATTCCCCCTGGCTTTAGTCAATACCTCACAAGACTGGTTGATTCTCCAAATCTCCCTGTCTAGCCTCAAGGTGGCCCATATGGCCTCTCATTGGAGAATGACTGTTAACACAATGCTCCTTCCCTAGTTTTGACATATACCTTCTTGAAAATCCCACTGCATGTGCAATGTCTGATCTAGTACATACCATTGGATACATCAAAATCTCAACCTCCCTCGCATATGGAACACGGTACATGTCCTCTTCCTCTTCTTGTGTCTTCAGACACTAATCCATAGATAAATTTACACCTACAGGAATAGGGACCTTGATCGGTTTACATTCATGCATATTAAACCTATGTAATATTGTCTTGACATATTTCCCTTGATTTAACCAATTTTTCCTATTTTCCCAATCTCTTTTAATTTCCATGCCCAAAATGAAATTTCCAGCACCAAGATACTTCATGTCAAATTTAGAGGACAATTGAGTTTTCAAATCCTATATAATGTTCTTGTCGTTTCCTATCAACAACATATCATCCACATACAAGACCAAATAAATGAGATGATCACCGATTAATTTGAAATACACACAGTTATCTGTTTTTCTCCTTGTGAAGCCAAGTCCCAACATATAAGTACCAAAAATTTTATACCACATCCTTGGTGATTGTTTTAACCCATACAAGGATTTTTTCATCCTGCATACTAGTTCTTTCTTTCCCTTCACAAAAAATCCTTATGGTTGCTTCATGTAGATTTCTTCTTCTAGATCCCCATGTAGGAATTTTATCTTCACATCTATATTTTCTACTTCAAAATCAAACACAACAATGATAGATAAAATAAATTTAATTGAACTTAACTTGGCAATAGGAGAAAAAATCTCACCAAAGTCAATTCCCTCTACCCGGGAATAACCCTTTGCTACTAACCGAGCTTTGTATTTCTCCACTTTTCCTTCTACATTCAAATTCTTCTTAAACACCCATTTTTTGTCAATCGACTTTCTTCCAGTTGGAAACTCCACTAGATCCCAAGCCTCATTATTTTCCAAGGCTGCCATTTCTTTTATCATGGCCTTTTTCTAGAGTTTTCGATCCTCTTAATCCACTTCCTCCCTAATAGTTATAGGATCATCATCAATAATAGACAAAGAGAAATTTGAATATAAATCAAGTGGAGTTTACCTTTCTGGTTTCCTTATTTCCCGAACCGATCTCCTCAATACTGGAGTATGAGAATATTCATATTTTGATTCATGTCTTTTTGTAGAGTCTCATTCATCATCCTTCAACTCAAACTTTATTTTCTCTGGTTATTCCTTCCTTGGTAGGACTTCATATTTGACAACGTATTTTATTTCTCTAAATACCACATCTCATTTATACACTACCTTCTTAGTTTTTGGGTTCCAAATATTACACCCTTTCAGGCCATCTTTATACCCAATAAAGATACACTTTTCATCCTTTGTATCTAGATTACTCTTGTTTTCCTTTGGAACATGCACATAGGCATCACAACCAAACACCCTGAGATGTGTCAGAGAGGGTTTATTACCATCCCATACCTTATGTGGAGTCTTGTCATCCAACGATGATGAGGGTGATCGATTTGGCTAGGTAACATGTAGTACCCACTGCCTCTGCCCAATATTCTTGTCCTAACCTGACACCACTAAGCCTGCACATTTCTTTTTCCATCAACGTCATGTTCATTCTTTCTACAACTCCATTCTACTGAGGTGTATATGAAGTAGTCTTCTACCTTGCTATCCTACACTTTTTATAGAATTCTTCAAATTCATTTCCGCAAAATTCTCCACCATTATTTGTCCTCAGCACCTTAATTCTCTTCTATGTTTGATTCTCCACAAGAGACTTAAACTCTTTAAATCTATCAAAGACTTCTGATTTCTTCTAGAGGAAATATATCCATGTATTCCTCGAGAATTCATCTATAAATGAGAAATAGTACACATATTTTTCTAGTGATGGAACTAACATAGGTACAAACACATCATTGTGCACCAACTATAAAATTATATCTTCCCTTGTTGCACCAAAGGGTAATCTTACCCAATTATGCTTCCCATATATGAAATTTTCACATAAATCAAAATCCAGAGAGCGTTTATACACAACCATACCTTTATCGTGTAGTAGTCGAAGGACCTTCTCTCTAATATGCCCCAGTCTTTGATGCCACAACATAGCCTTTTCTCTAAATGATTTAGGAGTTTTTTCTTCTTCTACTCCAATCTCAGGAACAATGGAACTATTTCACCCATCACTAATAGTTCTTCCTTGTATCTTATAAAGAGTTCCACACCGAACTCCCTTTAGCAACACCATTTCTCATTGAACCATCCTACATGTTTCTTTCTCAAACATTGTTTTTACCCCTGTATCTTCCATTTTGATTACAAAAATCAAATTTATGGCTAATCCTGGGAAGTGTAGAACACCAGGGAGTGTTCTAATCCTTCCATCCATGAGCTTCAACTTGAATTTTCCTCGTCCTATGATTTTGGTTGTTGAGTCACCACCTAGGAAAACATCACCTCCATCATACCTTTCATATTCATAGAACCACTCCCTATGAGAAGTCATATGAAAGGATGTACCTAAGTCAACCAACCATGCCTCATGATATGCATGCATTCTTGAAGAAGCCAAGTACACATCCCCTCCTTCCAAGGAGGTTTTTTATTCTATAGAAGGAGAATATTCAAATCTCTTTCCTCTCTCAACACTTTTGGATCTACATTGCTTCTTGTAGTGCACTTTTTTTCCACATCTCCAACATACCTTTACAAAATTTCCAGAATATTTAGATCTACTCTTATATTGGATCTCCCACTTGAGGACTTAGATATTTTCTTTTTGGGGAGCATCCTCTTGCAAAAAATGCATATGTACTCTATCCTCCCATGTTCTTCTACCTCATCTCCTCTGACAACAAGTATGAGACCACATGATCAAAACTTAAAATAGTTGTATTACTACCTATTGCCACAACTAGACTATCCCACGATTCTGGTAAAGAGTATAATAAAATGATACACTTATATTCATTAGATATATTAATATCAACAAATAATAACCGACTTACCACTGTATTGAAGGTGTTCATATGCTCTGTCATTGAGTCTCCATATTTCATCCTCAAGTTATACAACTTCTTCCGCATGAACAGTTTGTTTAACAGGGACTTTGACTAATACAAAGCCCCTAACTTATCCCACAATTCATTGGCTATAGCTTCCCCTAAGACATTTATTAATGTTGAATCTGATAGACACAACCAGATTATACTATTCGCCTTCTGATCCAACTTTTCCCAGTCTTCTGTTGACGTTCTTGTAGGTGCAATACATGGATCCACAACGATCCACTGATATTTGTCCATCAACAGATATTCCATATTGATCTTCTATAGCTCAAAACTTTTCCCATTAAATTTATCGATCTCTATTTTCGAAATACTTGCCATTTCTCTTCACCTGAAGAATCAATACCGCATATCTCCCACTGTAACAAGGTTTACCACAAACCTGAGTCAAAACCCCTGACCACAAAGGAATACCCTAAAGCCAATAATTTCTCTGATACCAAATGTAAATTTTAACCTTGTACAATAAATTACTGCAAATTAATTCTTAATAATAAAAAAAAGATACAATTGCACACACACATATATTTTTAACTTTGAAACCCAAATCGGGAAAACTAGCAACCTGTTTACAGCCACACCTCTAATATTTTATTCATCGTATCTTCATTGTTTATAATACAATACATATATATGATCATGCCACATCCAAAACCCCTAATCCATTGACCCATATTAGTCAACAACCCTAATTTCTTAACCAAAATTAGAAAACTGTCGGTCAAAACCATGTGCCGAAAAACTGCCAAAAAATGTCAAAAAAAAGAAAATCGGGGGCATTGTCCCTGAACCCCTGGGACAAATACCCACAAATATCAAAAATCAATAACAAACTCACTAACTCTCTTTCTATTGTCATTTCTCCTTTTTATCTGCTTCTCAAATCTGGCGCTCTGTCTCTTTCAATTATGCCCCACTTGCTCCTCTGACTGTCAGTCTCGCATGCTTATGTCACCTGCATACATTCCACTTAGCCTCTTTGAAATCATGACAATATCAAATACCTTTCCAAATCATCTTCTTACTACTCCACAATCCCTCGTGTTGTATGAAGTAATCATTCAATAAGATTTCTCAAAGATTCTTTTCTTGATTTCGGTGTTCATGTGGTGTCTTCTTAGTTCCTGGTGCACAACACAAAACTCAGGCCAACATGCATTGGAAAAACTGGAACTAGCACACATTAGCAAAAATTGATTCTGTGTGCACGCCTCTTGTCACCCCTCGCACAACTATTTAAGCGCATGCAAAACTGAAATAGGTGTGCACAACTTCATTTGTGTGCACACACGATCTTTTACCCAAAAATTGTGTGCCAACAAAGGGACCTAAAACCTTGGAGGGACTTACCATTTCTAGCGCTCTAGGGGATATGGATGGATCATAATCTTATTACTTTCAAAGAAAATTTAAGAGCCAGTTTCCAATCATCAGCAAAAAGTTGGGCCCTGATGTCGTATTTCAAGACTCCTCTGAAAACTTTAGCTCCTATAAATATGGCCCCTCCAATTCTAGACAAAACAAAACTGTGGGTTTACTTTGATGGAGCCTGCAAAGCCCATGACTTGATGATTGGTTTGGTATTTGTGTTATTTTTATCATAGGATCATTTCTTTACGTTCCAGGAAAACTGTGATCGGGGAACAAATAATATTGGTGAGTTCAATGCTTTATTTTATTGATTAAAGTTCACATTCAGTCCATGCTTAGTATCCTTGTAGGTGATCGAGGACTCTCTCCTAACAATTAATTGGATGAATTGTGATATTCACATATTCAATAATTCTCTCTTTTATTTGGCTAGACAGTTGAAGGAAATTAAAGAAAATATTTAGGACATCACTTTTCAACATATATTCTAAGAGATGGATATGGAAGCAGATCAAATTTCCAAGTTTAGCCTAGAATTGGAAGGGCTTCACTATATTTTGGAAGAATTCAACAGCACCAGAGTAATCAAAGGACTAGTCTTTTACAAACTTTTTAACTGTGCTCACTTGAATGACTATAAAACTATTTATTTTAGAACTATTTTTATCCTTGTTGGAATTATACGACAAGGAATTTGGTCCTTCTTGGAGCATCTTTTTTGGCAAGGGGCCATCCTTTTGATTTTAGGCCCTTTCTGGAGAATCTTTTTCAGAAAGGTCCACCCCCTATGGAAATTAAAACTCATTGATTGATGACAACAACCTAACAATGATCAACATGGACCCTTCATGAGTTAACAATAATTTAAATGTAAACAAGAGAATTAAACAATACCAACAAATAATTCTTGCCAATGTAGCAATAGAAATGAAAACCCATTGATTTGTGGAAACCTAACAATGATCAATGTGAACCCTTCATGAATTAGCAATAATTTAGATGTAAACATTGTGATCAGTTACATTAACAACCTTTACAACAACTTCATACGGAACTTGTTCAAAACTAATTGATAGTTGAATACAAGTAGCCATAAAAGTGTGACAACTTACCAAGTGGTATGGACATGATAACTTGACTTCACATTTTACCAACAAAATGTGTACTTTTAAAATCTTTTGAACACTTCAAAAGAAAAAGATACATTTGCAAAACTAGTTGACAACCCTAAGAGTTAGCTCAAACAATTATGAGTCGAATATGAGGTCTCTTATATAGGGTAGGGAAGTCATATATTTGACTCTCTTGACACCCTTAGGATGAGGTTTTTGGAACTTAGGCACCAATAATTTAGAAATTTACTGCAATTACCACCATCCACAACAATGAAGTCTCCAAAAATATTTCTACTTAGCTATAAGGGGAAAAAAATCAATACTTTAACACCTTGAAAATAAAAAGCCTACAAGTCACTCATTCTCAAAAAATAAATATAAAAAATCAAAGTATATGTCAAATATACAAGTTAGTCATTCTCAAAAAATAAATATAAAAATTCTACCTATCAAATATATATGAATTTATGTTTTGTAAAATTTTGAAAAAAAAAAATATTATGAATTAATATCTTTAATTTTAATTTTAGTGTCATTTAAAATTCTGAAAATTGTCCTCTTGATGGCGTGTCAGGGACGCGAGAGTCATTGGAAATGGTGCAGGATGAGGACGTGTCTAGCCGGTGGATGGAACATGTGACGGATCATGATAGTGATATCATTAATTTGCATGAGGCGAACTACGCCCAGGTCAGGAGATTGAATGCATACTTTAATTGATAGTAACGAAGGTATGTGCTCCTCCTTCACCTCACCCTAGATTAAATGTAAGTTTTAAACCTGTGAAGTAAAGCAATGCATACATATTCTAAAGCATAACATAAATTAATCAATGGTTCATGCACAATACACAGAGATTTATGTTGGAAACCCTGAAAACCAACCTTCCCTGGTGTCACACTTCTCAACTCTTCATTGTATTTATTTCACCATTCACAATACAATATATACAATATTTTAGGTATTCCACAACTACCAAAACCCTAATATTTTAATCCAAGATTAATTTAGAAAACCGCTAAAAATAGTGAAAACGCTAAAATAACAAAAACCACCCCCAAAAAAAATTTGAGGAGCTACCCTGGAGCCGAACGCTTTGCATAACCAGGGGGGGAATCCTAGCCCCCCCTCAGGCAGTGCCTGGTGCACACACTTGCAAAGAGAAATAGTGGGTGGGATCATCAGACGCAATCATCAAATCTGACACACCCCCTCCGCCCCCCCACACACACACACATGCAAAGAATATAACACCCGCCCAATATTCTCCCACTTGTTGTTTTCTTTGCATACAGGGGATCACAGTATTACACAATCAACAATCCAGGGTAGCAATGCCCATTGTTTCTATACACCAAGAGAACTTCTCGGTGCTCATAGACTTTGTCAATGAATCTGCAACATTCTTCAAAGTGACAACCTTCTCCAGCAACACCTTCTTGTCTTCAACCTTGTCTCTCACAAAGTGATATTGAACATCAATATGTTTTGTCTTTGAATGACAACCTGGGTTTTATGCCAGGAATATTGCACTATGAATGTCACAATCTAATCTTATTTTTTGTTGTACCAACACAATACATGAACACAATCTCTGTAACCATATCTCTTCCTTGCTTGCATGCACGACTGTCATGTATTCAACTTCTATAGTTGAGAGTGCCACTACAACGTGTATTTTTTTCATCCAATTGATTTCTCCTCCAAATAGGTTAAACACATACCCACTTGTAGATCTTATGTGATCCAGATATCCAGCCAAGTCTGCATCAACAAACCCATGTATGTCCAACACTATATCCAATCTTGGTCTTCCTTGGTAGCACAATCCATAACTAGAAGTGTTGCGCAAATACCTAAAAACCTTCTTTACTGTTGTCCAATGCTCCTTCTCTAGTTTTGACATGTACCTGCTCAAAACTCCCACTGCATGTACAATGTTCGATCTAGTACAGACCATTGCATACATCAAATTTTCAACTGCACTAGCATATGGAACATGGGACATGTCATCTTCCTCTTCTCGTGTCTTGGGACATTGATCTGTAGATAAATTTACACCTATAGGAATATGAACCTTGATCGATTTACTTTTCTACATATTAAACCTATGTAATATCGTCTCAACATATTTTCTCTTATTCAACCAAAGTTTCATGTTTGCATGATCTTTTTTAATCTCCATTCCCAGAATGAAGTTAGCAGCACTGAGATCCTTCATGTCAAATTTGGAGGATAGTTGTGATTTCACCTCTTTGATAACATCCATGTTATTTCCTACCAACAACATGTCATTGACATACAACACTACATAAATGAAGTGATTACCAACCTACTTGGAATATACAGAGTGATCATCCATGCTTCTTACAAATCCCAGTCCAAGGATGTATGTGTCAAACTTTTGGTACCACATCCTAAGTGATCACTTCAGACCATATAGTGACTTCTTAAACTTACAGACCAACTCTTTCTTTCCCTTCACTACAGTGCCTTATGGTTGCTTCATGTATATTTCTTATTCCAGATCCCCATTTAGGAATGTTATTCTCACATCTATCTGTTCTACTTCAAAATCAAAAGGAACAACAACAGATAAAAGAAATCTAATAGAATTTAACTTGGCAACAAGAGAAAAAAATTCACCAAAGTCAATTCCCTCTACCTTGGAATAACCTTTTGCTACTAATCGAGCTTTGTATTTCTCCACTTTACTTCTGCATTCAACTTCTTAAACACCCATTTGTTGGCAATGGCCTTTCTTCCAGTTGGAAACTTTATTAGATCTCGTGTCTCATTCTTATCCAAAGAATCCATCTCTTCAACCATGGCCTTCTTCCATAGTTTACTATCTTATGAATTCACTGCTTCCCTGACAGTTATGAGATCATCATCAATAATAGATAAAGTAAAATTAGCATGAAAATCAAGTGGACTATACATTATTAGTTTCCTTATTTCCCTCATTGATCTCCTTAATACTGGAGTATGGGGTTCTTCTTCTTCTTATTCATCTTCTTCCGTTGATTCAGATTTTACATCATCCAACTCAATCTTTATTTTCTCAGGTTTTTCTTGCCTTGGTAGGAATTCATGTTTGGGAACATCTTTAACGTCTCTAAAAACAACATCCTAACTATAAACAATCTTCTTAGTTTCTGGGTTCTAAAGTTTATAACCTTTCATACCATATTTATAACAAATAAAGATACACGTTTCATCTTTATTATCCATCTTACTCTTATTTTCCTTTGAAACATGTACATAAGCATCACAACCAAACACTCTGAGATGTTCAAGAGAGGGTTTCTTACTAGTCCATACCCCATGCGGATTTTTATCCAACAACGTTGATGAGGGTGATATATTTACTAGGTAACCTGTAGTACCCACTGCCTCTACCCAGAATTCATGTCCTAACCCGACACCACTGAGCATGCTCCTTGATTTTTTCATCAACGTCATGTTCATCCTTTTTGCAAACCCATTATGTTGAGGTGTGTATAGAGTAGTCTTCTACCTTTCTATACCACACTTCTTACATAACTCTTCAAATTCATTCTCACATAATTCTCCACCATTAATTGTCCTTGACGCCTTTTATTTCTTCTTTGTCTGATTTTATACTAAAGCCTTAAACTCTTTGAATTTATCAAATACCTCATATTTCTTTCTAAGAAAATAAATGCATGTGTTCATTGAGAAATCGTCTATGAATGAAACATAATACACAAATTTACCTAGTGATGGAATAGGAACATGTCTGAATATATCGTTGTGTATCAACTCTAAGATCCCCTTTGATCTTGTAGAACCATGTGGTAATCTTACTCAATTATGTTTACCATATATGCAATGTTCACGGAAATCACAATTTAGGGTGCAATTAGACATACCTTCAACCATACATTTACGTGTAGTGTTCGAAGGCCCTTTTCTCCAATATGTCATAGTCTTTCATGCCACATCCTTCTTTATTTTTCTGCTCAAGGACAATAGAATTGTTACACCCATCAATATAAGTTATTCCCAATAACTTGTACAGAGTTCCACACTGAACTGCCCTCATCAACACCATTTCTCCTTGTACGATCTTGCAAGTGCCATTTCCCAATAAAGTATCCACACCTGCATCATCCAACTTGCTTACAGATATTAGGCTCCTGGCTAGATCTGGAATGTGCAGAACTTCAGGGAGAGTTCTAATTTCCATCTTTCAACAACAATTTAAACCTTCGAGGTCCCATGATTGTGGTTTCCGAGTCATCTTCTAGGAATACATCATCATCATCATCATACTTTTCATATTCATTGAACCAATCCCCGTGAGGAGTCATATGAAATGACGCACCTAATTCGATCTACCATACATCACGATCTGCATGTGTACCTGTAGATGTCAGGTAAACATCACCTCCTTCTGTGGAGTTTTTCACCTCTGTGGAAGAGGCATCATCATATCCTTTTTATTTATCAACATTCTTAGACCCACAATCTTTCTTATAATGCCCATATATACCACATTTCCAGCATTTTCTCAATTTGTTTCCTGGGGACTTAGATCTACTTTTACATTTAGATCTCCCCCTCGAAGACCTAATTTTATTCCTATCTTGGGGAGGACCTCTTACAGATAAAGCATATTTGCTATGACTATCCATGCTTTTCCACCTCATCTCTTCCGATAACAAGGATGAAACTACATCCTCATACTTCAATGCAGATTGAGTGGTACTACCAGTTGCTACAACCGGATTATCCCAAGTCTGTCAAAGAACATAACAAAGTAATACACTTATCTTCTTTTGCAATTGTAATATTAACAAAGATAAGTTGACTTACTAGAGTATTGAAGGCATTTACATGCTCTGTCACAGAATCTCCATCTTCCATCTTAAGATTATACAACTTCTTTCGAAGAAACAACTTGTTTACGAGGGACTTTGACTGATACAAATTCCCCAACTTTTCTTATAGTTCCTTGGCTGCAGATTCTCATGACACATTCAGTGACACTGAATCTGCGAGGCAAATTCGAATCGTACTCCTTGCTCTTCTATCTAGGTTCTCCCAATCTTTCGACATACCAATAGATTGAGTACTAGTAGTTTGTGTACTAATAGATTGTGTACCAGTAGGTTTCTTACTAGGATCCATAGTGATCCATTGTTCTTTGTCTACAAGAAGGTCCTTCATCTTGGGCTTCCATAGCTCAAAGTTTTGACCATTGAAGTTCTCAATATCGATCCTAGAACTACTCGCCATTCTCTTTCAACACATGAATCACCGCTGCAAATCTCCCATTGAACCCAAGTTTATCACATACCCAAGATAAACTTGATCTATCAAGACCGAGCCAAATCCTCGGCAACAAAGGTGTCCCCTTGAAGCAAAAACATGCTCTGATATCACATGTAAGTTTTTAGCATGTGAAGTAAATGAATGCATACAGATTCATAAGAAAAACATAAATTAATCAATGGCGCATACACTATGTACACAAAGATTTACATTGGAAACCCTTAACGAGGAGAAAACCAACCTTCCTTGGTGCCACACCTCTCAACTCTTCATCGTATTA
The DNA here is from genome assembly GCA_009831015.1 of Picea engelmannii. Classification (NCBI taxonomy): domain Eukaryota; kingdom Viridiplantae; phylum Streptophyta; class Pinopsida; order Pinales; family Pinaceae; genus Picea; species Picea engelmannii. The sequence continues at coordinate 596,143 of ML782702.1, forward strand.
ATTTTGTCATTCACAATACAATATATACAATATTTTAGGTATTCTGCAACTACCAAAACCCTAATCCCTTAATCTAGGATTAATTTAGAAACCTGCTAAAAATAGCAAAAAATGTTAAAATCGCAAAAAATGCCAAAAAACAATTAGGGGGATACCCCAAACCCTATTGGCTCCGGGCTAGCACCAGGAATCAAACGCTTTGCGTAACTAGGGGGGAGATGTTGCCTCCCCTTAGAACCCCTCCTCGAGCCACACCCAACACACACACTCGCAAAGAGAAACAGTGGGTGGGATCGTCAAACACAATCGTCAAATCCGATGCACCCCCCACACACATGCAAAGAATATAACACCTACCCAACATTAACCATGATCCACACCACCTATAATTTGAATGATAATAGAACAATGGTGATCATGGAGAGAACAAAACTCCATGAGTGCAACAAAATGGCACATCTTGATCGTATTATGGTGATGAGTGGTAATAGCAAGGTTAAAGGAGAGGCTCGACTCTCCGACTACATATACCAGACTTCAGAAATTTGCGAAGACCTTCAAATCTCTCTAGCTTTGGCAAGGCTTTAGATCACTAATATCAACAAGGCTTCAACTATGCTGCCTACAAAAAGGATATCCCCATGGATACCGACGAGAGAGTCGGACCCAGGTCGATCCCTCTCGCTCGTGAAATTCAAGTCCAAACCCTCCACGAATAAGGGTGCAGTAGGATGCTCAGGCCGCGACAGAGGATTTCAAAGCACTCACTCCTTCGCATATTCACGATGAAATGGAAAATGTAGAAGGGGAAATCCATCCACCTGGAAAGAAGTTTATTCCACGACTAGGAAATAGATGAGGAGATTGGAAGTTGGTTCCTGGAGGATCGAGAGGAGGCGCAAGATAAAATCCTTTGGCAACTGGATAAGATACAGTTGTTGCTCAAGGAAATCCAATCCAAGCTCTTAACTCCAAGCCTATCAACTACTAACCAGCGATTGAATTCCCCCCATCAACCAATTCCTGAGACACCTCAAGAATTGGTAAAGTTCCACTAGAATAATCTCCAATATGTTTAAATTTTTGTTTATTTTACTACTGCTCTATAAGAAAGAAATGTCATCTAGTATTTTGTTAGAAGCAAATTGTATCTTGGAAATGTTCAAACTATGTCACTAATATGGTCTGAACAAAAAATCCCTCTAATACTACATGGACAAATGACTTATACCACTGTTGTTGGTATGGTTTCCCAATAATAAGTCATCAATAAGTAGATTTTTTATAAATATTTCATATTTTAATTAACATACATAAAATTGTGGACTTCAAAAAAATATCTTAAAATTGTAATCAATCATCTTAA
>ML782702.1:597558-620285 GCA_009831015.1 Picea engelmannii
TGCAAAAAAATTTAAAATTTTAAACAACTTTATAAATTATAATTCTCAAATTTAAAAAGTGTTGAATCATGTAAAAATTTAAAAAAATGTTATGAATTAAAATCTTTAATTTTAATTTTAGTATCTTTTAAAATTCTTAAAATTGTAATTATCAATCATCTTGTATAAATTTTAAATTTTAAACTTCTATTTATAAAAATTTAAAATTTTTAAACTATATAAAAATTTAAAATTTTTAAATAACTTTATAAATTATGATTCCCATATTAAAAAAAATTAAACCACGTAAAAATTTAAAAATTTTAAACAACTTTACAAATTATAATTCCCATATTAATAAATAATGTATTCCCTATCCAGGGAACCATAAAAATAAAAATAACAAGGATCAATAAAAATAAATTAAAATTTTCTTTCGATGAATGTTTTCTCTAAATTACAATTCATTTTGATAACAATAAAAATACAAATAACAGAGAACAATAAAAATAAATTAAATTAAATTTTTATGAATGTTTTCTCTAAATTACAATTCATTTTAAATAATAAATTAAATTCCCCCGTATGGCATTTGGGATGCAATCAAAGCGTGTTGATGGGTCCTCGACCTCCCCACCCACCTGGCCTCCAGATATGTGGACACCTACCAACAGCCTCCATCATCCACCTCACCTCCTCATGCAGTTTAATACCCCCGGTTGTTGTCTCTCCCTCGCACTCTAGCGTCTTTGTCCTCGCATTCATGTCATGATTCTACACACTCCTTACCAACTCGATCCCCCTATCCTTCGCATGTAGTTTGGGAAAGTGGCGAAGCAACTGAGTTTGATGGTGGATACGGCCCATATCTACGCCAATCATGGGAGCATCCTCCACTTATGGGCCCTAGCGCTAGGTGGCTATGTTATCTATGTCCCCTTCTCATTGCATTACTACTTGTCTCTTGTTGTTTGTCTCTCATGTCCCTTATTTCCCTCCACAGCTTCCCTGTTGCACCCTACAGTGGGAACTTCCTCCCCCTTCTCGCTCCTGAATCTTGCGCTCTGGTTCTCCAATTCCTTTTTCATGGCTTGAGGAAGCTCTTCCAGTCAAGGTCGTGGGGGCACCTCACGCAAATCCAGAACTCGGTCAGGCTTTTGACTAGTGGACGTGGCTGAAAACTCTATGGATACCTATCGCTCAGTCACCCCTCCAAAAATTCAATCGGAAATGGATATGTCTGAGGCTAATGTACGTGTTCTACGGAAGTTCATCTCGGATGAAGAGGTGAAGGAGACGACCATCTCATGGGTTCCTGATACTGGTTCCATCTATGGTCGGTCCTCGTAGTACCTGAAAATTGTTGACATCTATTGGCACCTGAAGACTCTGATGAGCAGAGTTCTGTTGGACCACCATGAAGCCCACCAAGAAGTCCTCTTGCAGCTCGATGACGTGCAACTCCAGATCAAGTTGGTCGACCACAAGTTGAACATAATCGATGACAAGATGGTCAGCATGGATTTGTCCAATCTGGATTATGCTCAACCCCAAGTCCCAATGGCAACATGCCGAAACATTAGCTAAATTTTATGTTGTTCCTTCTGTGGTTTTTGTTAAATTACCAGAAAGGTTTGGGTTTACCACCTCTACTTAGTAGATTAAATAAGGAAAGAAGTACTCACAGGGGAACTATGAGCTATTCCTACTTAGTCTACCAGTGATAGATCTTAGACATATCAAAGCTATTCCTACTTTAGTTTATCAGTTATAGATCTTAGACATATCAAACAATTTTTCAATGACAATGTTATATATTATTTTTGTATAATTTCTCCCTATCAATAATATAAAGACTCTCGATTCTAGCTAAAAAAATAATAATAATAAATTAAATTAAAACAAGTTATTTAAAACTTAAAAAAAATAAATTATTTAATACAAAAGTTTTAAACAATTTTATAAATTATAAATGCTCTTTTAATTACTAAAACATTCGTTCATATTAAATTTTTTAATATAAAAATTTAAACAATTTTATAAATTATAAATAATCTTTTAATCATTAAATCATTTTTTATATAAAAATTTAAAACACTTTTATAAATTTTGAATATTTTTAATACACAATGTACTCTCTAAATTATGATTTATGATTGACTCTAACTTTATAAATTCACCCATTGTACTCTCTAAATTATGATTTATGATTGACTCTAACTTTATAAATTCACCCATTATAGATAGAGTATGATTTAACTTTATAAATTCACCAATTATATAGTATTTTAAATTGACTCTAAAATTATAAATCCACCCATTATATCTAAATTATGATTGACTCTAACTTTATAAATTCACCCATTATAGATAGAGTATGATTTAACTTTATAAATTCACCCATTATATAGTATTTTAAATTGACTTTAAAATTATAGAGAAGAGCGGATGTGACATCCTCTGACGAGGGATTCAGGCCTAGGGTTTGATGGCTACGGTTTTAGTAGTGGTCATCATGGTTACCAACTCCATCCTACAAGTAGGTAGTGGTGGACAGAGGGAAAAACCCACACAGTGTCGGTTTTAAGGAACCCCTGACAGGCACCTCAGGATCGGGGACGAAAAAAATCAAGAGGTCAACCAAAGAAAAAGTGAGCGTGTGGGGGAGGAGGCCAAAGAAGCCTAGAACAGTATGCCAGAAATAGCGAACCCTAGTAGGGTAGGTGGGCATAACCCGTGTAAACCTAAAACATCTTTAATCCCCAAAGTTATCTTGGAAGACCCCCAAACTCAACTCTTACAAGATCAGATGAAGATGCATGCACTGATCTACAAGTTTATGGGCCTGTGGCCCACAGAAAAAGACTCTGCACAACTAGATAAAATACCAATGGAAGTCTAGTGGAGAAGTTGATCTCCACCTGGGATCGGAAGGTTTCTTCACAACAGTTTTCATGAACCTAGAGGACAGGGATAAAATCTTTGAGGGGGGGGCATATTTTCACGCCTCAACGGGGTAGTACATGCGGCCATGGAAGGAAAACTTCTCCCCAGAGAAAGAAACCTTTAAAAATGTCCTAGTCTAGCTAAGGCTTTACTCCCTACCGCTAGATTATTGGTTGTCGTCCACCTTCGAAGCAATAGGGAACAAGCTAGGAAAATATGCCAAGACGTCGGAAGCAACATTAAAAGGAAGGTACACATCCTATGCAAGGATCTGCATAGAGATGAATGTCTCGGGGGCTCTCCCGGAGGCCATAAGCCTGGAGTTTAGGGATGAGGAATGGATCCAAAGTATAGACTATGAGTAGATCTCATTTCGATGCAGGAGGTGTCATGAACATGGACACCTACTAAGAGAATGCTCTCTCAGTAAAAAACAGGGACCGGAAAACACTAAACAACAGCAGGATGAGGACGGTTTTGTGAGGCCGAATCACAAAGGCAAAGGAAATAAAAGACAAGGCAAGCCCCCAACAGGAAGTAACCTGGAAGCCAGGAATAGAGCAGAAGGAAAGGGCAACCCCAACCAGGGGGAAGAAGAGGAAAAGGAAAGGGCGAAAGCTAGGGAGACATGTGAACAAGCAACTCATGAGACCACAGAAAATCCAAACAACAAGGGAGATTAGGGAGGCAATGTGAGTTCAATGGAAGGAGGAAACGAATACGTCGACACCCCAATGCAGGAGGTAGACGAAGATGTTGAGATGACACCAAGCGAGGTAGGAACAGAAGATCCAGATCTCAAAGACAACGTGGAAAGGGAAGGGATAGACCTCTTGAACATATTGGAACAATGGAAAATGCAGGGAGTCAACAATGTGCCAACGGAGCAACTGGATCACAGTCAATACCTCTTCATCCTAAGGGAGGAAGCAAAATCCAGAGGGACCAAGTGCATGCATGGTGAAATAGGACATATGGGGATCAAAACTGAAGATGGACAGCCACAACACTCACCCAAGCAGGCAAGGAGGAAGAAAGGGAGGAAATCAAATAGCGTAGCCCTAAAAGAACTAGGATCCCTGCTGATAAAATCAAGTAAGATTAAAAATCTCTTTCCTAAATCCCCCCCACATGTTTAAATGAAGATTATTACTTGGAATATAAGAGGCCTAAACAGCCCAAGAAAACAACGAATCGTTAAAAATAGACTGAGGAAGGAACAACCTGACCTTTGTTTCATTCAAGAAACAAAATGCAATCTGGACAGAATGGAAATAATCAGTAAAAAACATTGGAGTAAGTACAAGCTACTGGCTGTAGAAATCCAACATACGGCAGGAGGAATACTCACCCTGTGGAACCCACAATCGGTGAACCTACTCTCGACTGAAGCCACGAGGCACACGTTATCTGTTAATATGAAAGTGATAGGGAACAAGGCGGAGGTCCTATGCACGAATGTGTATGGCCCCCAGGTGTTGGAGGACAAAAGGAGAATGCTCCTAGACCTAGAGAATCTAAAAGAATGAACCAATAACCTCCACTGGATTCTAGCTAGGGATTTCAACATTATTACTACTCTAGCTGAGAAAAATGGGGGTAACTGGAGACTGGACAGGGATGCGAAAGAATTCTCAACCTTCATAGACACAATGGAGCTTATGGACATCGGGACCGACAATGGCCAGCAAACCTGGAATAACAAAAGACTAGCTCACCACCAAGTAACCACAAGGCTAGACAGATTCCTAGTCTCGAAATCCATCATTATGAAGGGTTTAGCTTTGGATTGTAGTATCCTCCCATGGGGGGGATCAGATCACTGGTCAGTGCAATTGGAAGCAAATTTTCAGACCACACCAAAGAACAGGCCATTTAGATTTGAGAAATTTTGGATCGACCACCCTACATTCAAGGAGAACATCAATCAATGGTGGCAGGAGGAACTCCCGGATCAAGGAACAAGGATGTTCAGACTACACAAGAAACTCAAGTATATTAAACAAAAACTTAAGGAGTGGAACAGAGAAGTCTTCAGGAACATATACCAGGAGAAAAAAAGCATCGAGGACAGGATGAGGAAGCTACAGGAACTTTGCATTCAATAGGGCTACACAGAGGAACGGAAAAAGGAAGAAAACTAAATGATCCAGGCATGGGAAGAAAGATGTAAGCAAAAAGAGACCCTTTGGTGCAAAAAATCCATAATCAGGTGGCTTAAAGAAGGGGAGAGGAATACCAAGTTCTTTCATAGAACAACTATAGCAAGAAGATCTCATAACAAAATTTTGAAGATTAGGGATCAGGACGAGATAGAGAGAGAATCCCACCAGAACATTGAAAACACGTTGGTCAATCACTTACAGGGGATAGCCAAAGAGCCCAACCGGGACATATCTGCGGCCATCCAGAGGATAACTCAGCATATCCCCAAATTGGTCACAAAGGATCAAAATGTCAGCCTATGCAAACCCATCGCAAAAGAAGAAATCAACCAAGTGGTCCAGAAGATGCCTAATGGAAAGGCCCCAGGCCCAGATGGCTTCACAATGGAATTCTTCAAAGCCTGCTGGGATGTAGTTAAGTATGTGATATATGGGGTGGTGGAGGACTCCAGATGCTCGGCCTCCATCCCGAAATCCTTAAACGTCACGATGATCACTCTGATCCCAAAAGAAAATGAAGCTAGAACTCCAGATCGCTACAAGCCAATAGCTTTGTGCAATGTGGTGTATAAGATAATTTCCAAAGTCATAGACAATAGACTGAAACCACTCCTTCCTACACTAATTTCACGGGAACAGGCGGGCTATGTGGAAGGGAGACAGATCCTGGACAATATCATACAAGCCCATGAGATAATCCACACTCTAAAAAGTTAAAGGAAAGGGGGGATGATAATCCAACTTGACCTGGCGAAGGCTTACGACAAAATAAGCTAGCACTACATGGCTAAGACACTGGAAGCATTTGATTTCAATGAGCATTGAATTAAATGGATCATCAATCTAGTTTCAACAACAAGATTTTTGTTGTTAGTGAATGGATCCCCAGCCAAAACTTTCTATCCGTCCAGAGGCATAAGAAAAGGGGATATGTTATCCCCCTTCTTGTTCATTCTAATGATGGAAGGGCTAAGCAGAAGTATAAAAAACGCGCAATGCCTGCTGGTGAAATAAAAGGCCTCAAACCGTTTGAAAATTGTCCGACCTCAACACACCAACAGTTCGTTGATGACACCCTGCTCCATGGCACACCCACGGTAAAGGAAGCTAAGGCTTATAAAAAAATCTTAAAAGACTTTGGGGAGGCCTCGAGGGATGAAATCAATCACTCCAAATCCATGATATATTTTTTCAATACTAATCCGGCAATTCAAATAAACCTGGCCAACATTCTGGGGTCTGAACGTAAAACGCTCCCAACGAAATACTTGGGAATCCCCTTGACGGATAGAGCCTGTAGGAATGTAATGTGGGAAGGAGTTATCAGCAAATTGTAGGAGAGGGTAAAAACTGGACGTATAGAGCTCTAAACATTGACGGAAGGTTAATCCTCACCAAAAATGGTCCTACAAGTCATTCTGATGTTTATGATGTCATTGTTTCCAACCCCCAAAGGCATACTACAGAAAACAAGAGCCATCCAAAGAGATTTCCTATGGAGAGGCGCAGAGAACAAAAATAAATGGGCCTTGGTGGCTTGGGATAAGGTATGCAGACCGAAGAGAAAAGGAGGCCTGGGGTTACAAGATCCACAGGTAACCAACAAGGCCTACAGGGCAAAGATTTGGTGGATATGGGTAAAAGAAAGCTCGGTGTCGTGGGAAAATCTCTGGAGAGACAAATATGCCCCAGACATCAATGACCATGAGCGAATATGGTTCATGGGAACAAGGGAGGGGTCAGCCATATGGAATCTTGCTTGGAGAAATAAAAACTGGATCCAGAGTCACAACTTCTAGGAAGTGGGGAATGGTAGAACTGCAAGATTCTAGGAGGATGCGTGGCAACAGGAACCCAGAATGGAAACTCAGGACAGGGAGGAGCTCAAACAGGAAATGATCAGGCAAGGCAAAATGAAGATCCATCATTACTGGAAGCAAAAGGATGGTAGTGCCAGATGGAGGATCTGGGACAAACGTAATCCACAAAATGGAGCCCAGATCGAAACGATAACGAAAGAGGTCGAGGAGGAATTGGGGAAAAGGAAAATCAAGGTCTCGGAAGAAGATGATCAATTGAGGTGGGGTAGGAAAAATGGGGGCGAATTTAACCTAAAAGAAGCTCGGTATTACATCGCGGGCCAAGACCAAGAAAACCTAGAGCTACAATGGGAGAAGATCTGGAAGAGTCCCCAATGGCCAAAAATCAAAATGTTTGAATGGCTAGTACTACACAACAGAATTTTGACCTGGGAGAACCTCACGAAAAGGGGTTTCATAGGTCCCTCTCGCTGCCACCTTTGTGAGGCCAAGGAGGAAACAACCGATCACCACCTCGATGAATGCATCTACACAGTCGACATTTGGGATTGGGTGGCATGCATCTACCGCCAATCGAATAGGGTCAGTGGGGATATCAGAGCGATAATCAAATACTGGAACAAGAGATACAACGAAAATGAGGTGGCGAACCTGTGTTGGGGTCTAACGTCGAGGATGGTCATCTGGGAGATTTGGAAAGAACGGAACAGGTGCATTTTTAGGAATGAAAGCCTACCAATAGAGCGGCTAAAGGATGCAATAGTCTCTTAAATAAGAGAAACAATACAGAGCCTTAACCTCAATAATGCTAAAAATCAACTTACAAACCAAGACTATCGCATCCTAGAATTCTTCTATCTGAAAGATTGGAGCTATAGCATACTTGTGAGTCATGAATCGCAGATCCATACGAGAGTCCGTAGCTAGACCCCTCCTCCGTCAGGGGTCCTCAAACTGAATTTTGACAGGGCGACGAAATGAAATCTGGGAGTTGTAGGGGCAGGAGGAGTGATTAGAGACAGTGGAGGCAATATCATCCGCCTATATGCTAGGAGCATAGACAACTCAACAAACAATGCAGCGGAATTCAGAGCCCTAGAACTCGACCTTGAAATCCTGCGAAGAGAAGGGATGACAAATACCATTGTGGAAGGTGACTTCACTTTGGTAATCAACACGACGAAAAAACTCCAAAACGACACCAGAGTGGGCAAGGTGCAGCGACATTGGCGCCTAGCACACTCCCTGCAAAAAATCCAGGAGCATCTGAGAACCTTGAACACAGTGGAGTTTCATTGGGTTTGCAGGACGACGAACGCACTAGCGGACATGCTAGCCAACGAGGGGGTCAACAAGGAAGGCCCAGAACTAGACGAGGCCTGGACCAGGATACCGAGCCGACAACTTAGAATGGACTGCAACCACCTGGCAGCAAAAGATCGTGGTGGCAGCTTCAGAATTGAGAGTCACATTGAGGAGGACAACGCAAGGCTTCTCGAACAAACATGGGACCCACGCATATTATGAATGCCTAACACTTGGTCACCAATCATCATGCGGGATCATTATAGGTAGCAGGTGGGCGGACAGAAGCCAAGACGATACATCAACAAGAGTCATGGTGAAAGCAAGCTAGAATGGTCAGGCAGCAAGCCAAATGCACATAATGATTTAAGGCATGAGGAGATGGTGACAACCAGGAACAATCCACCGGCACCCAGTACAGGTACGGGGATAGGGACGGTCGGATCACAAACGAGTAAGGGCAGTGGTAAGTACAGGGAAAAGGGTTACCATCATGATCAGACGAGTCTTACCAGCAAATAATGGCAGGAGCGCTCACCACCTCGAGCAAATTATGGCAGGAAGTACATGCCCGCAGTGGAGGAAACGCCATAAGAAGAGGGAGAACAGGAGTAAAGGCAAACAGAAGGAGCAAAAAAGTAAGGGTCATTACAGGCTCAAGAGCAGAGTGATTAAGGAAATTTGTGAAGGGAGGGATAGGAAGAATAGCCAGAGCAGGATTCGTGGTAGGCAAAGAGGGATTGCGCGACTGAAGCATACGCAGAGGAAGAGAAGCTCCCTGGGGAAGGAATTCCCAGAAAGTTCGCGGTGTTTAACAAGAATGGAGCAGGCAGCGAGAGATGCGGAGGGCACCTTCCACACTTTGGTTGCACCAAAGGGGAAGGAAGCAATTAACCGGTGGGAAGACGAATTAAAGGACAAGCGCAAAGGCAAAGAGTGGGGTGACATGGCGGTGGAAACATACTAGGTGACTGATCCAGGGGCTACGCGGCCCAGGAAGACCCTCTACCACAAAATGGTAGAGACGGCCTAGCTAACCAAGATGTTGATCAGGAAAGTGAAATCAGAAAGGGAGGAAGCAAGACAAGAGGATAACCGAGAGACCAAGACAATGTTAGACGAGATCCAGCATCGCCTCAGCAGTCTGGAGACAATCATCAAACTGTTAGTAGAGGTAGAGAAGGATAAAAAATACAAGCAGGAGCGGTCGACGACACAGTTCCACCTTTACCTACGCTATGTTCATCACATGGACATCATGCCTGTAGATGGACAAGGCGCACCAGCCCAGATCAAGAAAACTCGCACTGTCTCCCCAAAGGAGGATAACAAGGGCCAAGCAGATGGCAGGAAGGAGCACCCCCAGGTGTTGTAACGCCTCTTAGTTTCGGCTATTTGGATTTTGTTAGTTTATTGGCATATATGCCCAGGCAGTAGACGACTAGTTCAATTCTGTAATAGACTCTGTTTTAGTTGGAAGTTTTTAGTTAGCTCTTTATGACTGTGCATTTCAAACTGGGTATGGAAGGTCTGGTCTGATTTCCATTTTTTGGCAAACCAAATACCTCCACCATAACTATCAAAACTAGCAGCAGGGACCCCCTGGACTGGTTTCCTTATAAGCAGACCAAAATCCCCTTTTTTGTATCATAACTCCTACCAATAATATAGATTCCTACACTGATTTAAAAAAAATAATAATAACTCTAAAATTATAAATCCACCCATTATAGAGAGTATGATTTAACTTCATAAATTCACCCATTATAGAGTATGATCTAAAATATAGATCCCATAAACCATTATAAATAACAAAAATTTCTCAAACTTTATATATAATAAAAATAAATTTTACAAACTCCATAGATAATAAAAAAAATGACAACTTCATCGATCCAACTTATGATTCAAAGTAAACAATGTACTCCCAAATACAGGATGAAAAATAAACATTTAAAAATCCATTATTTTACTTCTTTCCACATACACCCCCATCATGTTCTTTTCTATTTTCAAACGGCACTATGATAACAATGGAAAAGTATACAATTGCCAATCTAAATATTCTCACTAGGAAAACTTGTCAATTTGGAAACGGTGAACCACTTTGTCAATTTTCAAGGTTGAAGTATTTATGCACATTCAGCACTGTTAGTAGAAAAGAATGTAACCATTTCAGAAATTAGCATTTGGTGATATATCGTTGAAGTTGTAACTAGCCTCCTCTTTCTTCTGTGGTAAACATCACAACGGTGATAAATGGAAAACGTCATGAATGCCTCCAAGAATTTTCCTCACTTCGTTTGCAAGCTTTATCACCCCCTGCTCTGCATGGCCTATGACATTATAACAATAATAAATTAAGTTTTGAATTTCAGAGAAACATACTATTCAGAACAGGGCCAGTACGTCAAAAGCAAAACTCACCAATGCTGTCCAAGGCTTGTTCCAACTTGAAAAGATAGTCACGGTTATTCCCACATGGACCAGCAGCTTTTGCAATTTGCCTAAATACAAGAAGATGCCAATGAAGATGAAACGTTTTAATTTCAAAGAGATGCATTCACTACATTCACACTTTTTCTTGATCAAGTATTTCAAACTCACTTTTTCTTAATTATTTATTTTGTTTTTTTAAACCATGAGAATTACCAATTCTCAGAATTGATTTTGGGGCATTTACCCTTCTCACCAGATATCTCACAATCCCAACTATTTCTCAAGTACAGATTCCTTATCAAACACAGATATCTCATAACCCAACTATTTCTCTAGTACAGATTCCTTGTCAAACACAGATTGCTCTTTTTGTTCCTTATCAAGCACAGAGCAACACCCAACTATTTCTTAAGTACAGATTCCTTATCAAACACAGATTCCTCTTTTTTTTCTTATCAAGCACAGATTCCTGTTTGTTGAGAGTATAAAAAATGTAAAGCACAGATTCCTCTTTCTGTTCAGAGTATAAAAATGTAAAGCACAAATTCCTCTTTTTGTTCAGAGTAGAAAAAATGTATGCGAACGCTTGAGTTAAATATAATGTTGTAAGTTATATACCTTGCCATTTCTTGTAATGGGGCTGGGCCTAGATAGTACTTGTTTATGCTTTTGTCTGGAGTCGATATGAATCTGCAAGAATCAATAAAACCATCAATTCTGATGACTTCGTCTAAAACGCAGGAGCAAAATATATTACCTTATAAAACAAAGCAAGAAAAATTAAGGAAAAGCCTAGAGAAATTAATGTTATGAGATCAAATCTGCTTGTACTCACACTAGGACTCCAGTCAGAAATGGGGTTGCAGATTCTCCTTCCTCCTACATTAACAAATCCAGCATTGAAGATCGGACGTTATTTGAAAAGGTTAAAACACATGAATAGCTTCTATATCTTTCCAAAAACTGCCAGGCAGTTGCCATAGATATATAGATTAATGGAGCAGACAAGAGCAAAGCATCTTACTTTTCCAAAAACTGCTAGACAGTTGCCATATATATAGATAAATGGAGCAGAGAAGAGCAAAGCATCTTACTGTCTAGAAATCTACAGAGGCCTTGAGATCATATTCGCATTCTCTCCTTTCCAGATACTGATTATCACATATTTCAGTAAAAACCCATCAGCGTTTTGCCCATAAAGAGGCAAAGAAAAGCATCCTAAACAAAACAGCGAGCCTCCCCTTTCATCTCACCTCCATAGCCAATCTTTCCTTCTCTGGTCCTCCTCTCACACAGTAAGCTCAACCCCACTAAAAAGATCAACAAAAAAAACAGTGTAAGAACATGCAGAAAAAGCAATGGGGATGCAGAACAATACCCTTCACAAGACAAATAAAAACAAACAGAATTTAAACAGCGTTTACATGGACTCCTTATTGCAAAATATCTAGTATTCCCAGCAATGTACATAGCTCAGAACTTATATGGGGTATATAGACAGAAGATATATGTCAGTATAAGAATATTCTCTGTTTTTACACAAATCGCTCCCTCCTGTGCTTCCAATGTACAGGTCCGAGCGGGAGATTGCGGAGTCCCACGGTGGTCAGTACAAGCTGCAAAAAGCACAAGGAATAAATGCCTTTAAACAGCCATTGCAGCACTAACCAAATTTTTACGTATTCAATGATGTGATTAACTCATTAATATCAAAGAAATTCTGACCTAACCGAAAAGCTCTTCGGTAGCCCTTGATATATCCAACGAATTCTTCGTCAGCCTTAAAGCCTGGATTCCAAACTAAAGACCCATAGCCAAAAACCCACAGCACCATCCTTGAGAATCTGTCCACACACCGACCTGAGAGTTAGAATTTGAAACGCCATCCCAAATTTTTTAAATCTGCGATTGTATTGCACATCTCCATACACCCAAATCAGCATATCTACATCTATACGGACTCCATACACCCAAATCAACACATCCTACATCTACATAGACTCCACATTTAAGCACTGTTCATTAAACAATCCAGTTCTATGAAAAACAAAACTCAACAGAAGCACTAATGCATAATATAAGTTGCAGAGAACAACACACAGACAGAGGAGGAAGATAGTTTTCTCCCAAAGTTGAACCACGCAGCGAGCAGAGCAGAGGAAAATAGTTTTCTCCCAATACTGAACTATGCAACGGGTTGAATTTAACGGCAGTAGTAGGGGGAAGAATGATAGAAATGTTGGGCTCTAAAATAAATTTAGATTTTTTTGAAGGAACTAGTTAAAACACTCACTTTTTAGGAAAATGGAAAACTTCAAAAGCAAAAAAAATTAATAAATTTACATAGATTTAAGTAAAAAAATATATATTATATTGAAAAACAGTATATCTAAAATAAAAATATTTAACAATAAAAAAAATTAAAATTATTTTTTATATTATTTTTTAGAAATATATGCTTATATTTATAATTTATATTGTACTATGTTATAGAAGATAAAATTCCTTATATCTAAATTGGGTAATAATATCTAGATGATATAAGATACCAGTTTTAGAGGGAAGTATAAAATATTTTAATGATATTTTGTAGTTTTTTTTTAAATGTATTTAAGAAAGTAATTAAAAGGTATTGTTAATTATTATTTTTTTAAGATTTTTAAAAGGATAAGGATAAAAGACTTAATGTTTGTTTAATATTTTTAAGATCTTTAAAAGGTTAAGGATAAAAGACTTAATGTTTGTGACGAAGGGTTTAAGGTATTGTGTTAATTTATTTTTGTTTTGTAAAATATAATTTTAATTTTTTTAATTTATAAATTGTGCATTATAATTTTATGATGATGTTAATTAATTTTCATTTAAATCAAAATTGATATAGAATTCAATTATTTAAATACAAAATGTGTGATAAAAAATAAAAATAAAAAAATTATAAAAGAATATAGATTATAGTTTTGTTATTAGATTAGATTGAATTAGATTTTTTAGATATGAAATGTGTGGTAAAGAACTGAAAGAAATTTTTTTTTAGATATGAAATGTGTTGTAAAAACTAAAAGAAAAAACTCATAAAAATGTATGAATGATGGGTTATATTTTTGTTAAAATCTTATATTGAATTTGATTGCCAAACTATGAAATGTGTGGTAGGGAAAAATTTATAAAAGTGTATAGATGATGAAAAGGAATAGTCACGTTCATAGTGCATGTTATATTTGGTGACATTAAGCACTAAAAAACAACAGGCTTTATTTCATACAGTCAGTGGTTGGATGGCCACCAGGGCCCTACACTTATTATAAAAAAAAAATAGGGTTGGAGGAATTAGATGTTTTTCATGATCAGTTTCCTTTTACTGTTACTATTATTTTTATTTCTTCTAGAACTCAAAATATTTCTTTCTTACAACGTTTCTATATATGTAATCCTTTTTTCTTTTATTTATGGTTGGTTATTCGCTTGTAAAAACCCTATGGATATATTGTGATGAGAACACATTATATTTATCAATATTATATGGATATTTATCAGCTGAAAAAGTTATAAATATAAAGTTTTAAGAATGAATAAATATAATGTGATTTAAATTTGGTTAATTTATTGTGGTTACCAAGTGCTATTATAGTTGGGAGGAAGGCTAACACTCTATTTTTCAACCTTTTTTTATTTGGCATGACTTGAATTCGTCTAGGAAATCTTTGTCAATATTACAATTTTGGATTGATTAAATTGTTGGTTTTAATGCAAAAATGAATTCAACACCCTCAAATGCTCCTACTTCAAGTGGATTGTGTAATGTTAACTTCTGATATTTGCAATTCCATCAATCCAAAATTATTATTGTCATATTTCAAGCGAGAAATACAAATTTCCCTTCATTTTATTTTGAGCAGTTGAAAAAGGACCAATTTGTGGAATGCTTAGACTACAACTTATCACTTTTGGTTGAGCCACCCTCCATCCAGATATACTCGAAAAGAAGGGGAGATATCACAAAGTTTTATGATCAATTAGGTCTATCCCAAGTGGTTGTGGGATGGAGCATTATCCTCCCCACCCAAGGTCTATTCCCATAAGTGACATGTTGAGCTCATAATGAGTATATCATTGTAATGGTTCTAAGCCCTATTGTTCTCTAAGCTCGCAATTGGGTGTCCACTTAATCATATCTAAAATGCATTGCATTGACTAGTCAAGGCTCCAATTAGGGATAGAAATGGGGAAGAAGGCTAAAAATTGTATGAGTTCAACATTTTCTAGTTTGTCATCACCAAAATCCGATTAGGAAATCTTTGCTGAAAATTGAAATTTTCGATGGATGAGATTGTTGGTTTTACTGTTTGTCATCACCAAAATCCGATTAGGAAATCTTTGCTGAAAATTGAAATTTTCGATGGATGCGATTATTGGTTTTATTGTATAATTGACTTCAGCATCCCCAAATACCCCTAATACAACTAGATTGTGCAATGTTAACATATAATATTTATCCATCAATTCAAAATTATTTCTCTTAGATTTTAGGCAAAAAAATGTTGATTTCCCCTCTAGTTATTCTAGTAACCAAAAAAAATACTATTTCATTGAGCATTTATACTACTGCTAGAAATGGAAATCAAACAACACCCAAATTAACAATTAATATAACTAAATACATAATTATAAAGTTTATCTCAACATAAATTTTATTTAAATATACATATTCATTCATTCATTCATTCATATGCTTAGCATTCATACAAAATATCAATTCCTTTACTAAATATTTATGGAATTTCCATGATTTAAACATGGGGCATAACTCATGTCTACCTTCATTTTGTGATATCCAATCTCATGCACAAATTTCAACTTCAAAATAGAATTTAAAGATTTAAATAACAACATTATGAAATAAGTATTATTAGTTATTTTTATTTAAAACTTTATAAAAAAAACCCATTATGTAGGAGTTATTTACCTTTGTGTCATCCCTATGAGAGCACCAAGGAAAAACATCACTTACAAGTTTTATCTTTCACTCAATGAATCTCATTATCCATCATGACTCGGGAAAAAAGACCACTTACAAGCTTTATCTCTAACTCATCCCATTATCCATCGTGACTAGGCCAAATCTAAAACACACACTAAAATCAACCAGTTGAGGTTCCTTTAAGTACCTCAAATGAATATAGAATCAACACATGGACATCTTCCAATTATCCATTCAAAACACAAGCTCAAGTATTCCTTTTTATGAGGAATCCATCCTATCAAGTACAATACTTCAAGCCACAAGAGTTTAAGTCATTGAATTACCTTTTGGAAAACTTAGAATGTTATTCTTAGGTTCATATACAATCGTTATCCATCACATATACATAGCATTATATGTTTCTATATATATCCCTTAATCTCTTCTCTACACTCATAAGATTTTCTTATCAAATATCATCACCAAATTATCTACGATTAAATTTAAACTTCTTTATTATAAAACACTTTTAAATTTGTTGGATTTTCCTTTAAGTTTTTTTGAAAATACTTCAACCTCAAACCTCACAATTATGTATAAGTTATGATCACTAGAGTAACAAGGAATTGAAGATGACCTTTTTTTTCAAAAACAAAATTATGCATCTTTATAATTCTTCTCAAGATCAATATAAGTCTTCCAAGTCAACAAAATAAGTTTCTATTGTAAATTATAAAAATATAATTAATATTAAAAAATTAATATAAATTTAATATAATTTGAGTGGGTCTTTCTCCTTGGAGATCACAAGTTCAAATCCAAAGGAGGTAGAATGTGTACACCTCCTTAGACTTTAGTAGTCAAATCGTTGAGAGAAAAGGGTCCCTTGTCCCACAAACAAAGGGATCTCATACACCAATTTGGTAAAAATAAATTAAATTATTATTATTATATTAACTAAATAAAATTATATAAAATAAATTACATGTTGTCATTGATAATGATGACATTTAAATGAGCATCATGTTCATTATCTCTCCCAAATTAAAGGAGCTCCAGCTACAGGACTCACTTGTGACTCTTGGTTAACTAGTATTGAATTGGGTATGTCGGGCGACCTCGCTTCTGAATGGGATCTCGGTATAGACTTATGTTGACTGATGCAGGTAGTGCTCTTACAGATGCAGCTGATGAGATAAGGTGGACGAAAGGGGATGGTTCAAGCATTCTAAGTACAAAGAATGTATACAATGCTCTGGCTGTTGAGCTGTGGCAGAAGAATAATGGAGGAGTGAAGAGGAAGTTATGGTCTTGGAATTGCCCAGTAAAATTAAAACTCTTCTCTTGGATGATGGAAAGGATGGCCACATCCAAAGGGGCTTCTCCTTGATAACTCTAAGGTTGTGGATAATGCAAATTATATTTGGTGACATTATTCATTAAGATATCAAGTTTTAAGAATTCAATAAATCTATTTTTGATCTATTTTTCAAAAATATGAGGAAAAATAAATTTAATTATTTTGCAAACTATAATGAAAAAATAATATTATTTTTTTCCTTGACAAATTTCGAGTGTTAAATTTGAGAACTTTGAGGTTTTTGTTGGGTATCTTATCCTTTTAATTATTCTTGTGTGCTTCAAATTTAGTGGTCTTTTTCCTTATGTTTAGATTTTTTTTTAAATTTCTATAGCTTGATCTAATGGCAAAGAAACAACTTTCAAATGATCATAAAAAGACAATGCTGTTGAAAAAGTTCAATTTTTTTTATCAAAGGTGTTTCATAAGGTAATGATTAAGTCAATTGGGTCAATCATTGGAAGTTGAGAGGAGAAGTGTTATCCTCACTCTTAATGAGTATATCATTGTATTGGTCTCTAGCCCTCAAGAATCACCTATTTACCTGGGTACCATCCTCAGTGTGAAAGAAGTGCATGGTGGATTTATCACAAATTTGATAAAATCCAATAAAACTTTAATATAAAAGCAAAGTTCTATCATGATATAAGGCTCATGTATGGTATAGCAATGTTCTTAAGGTTTTTTCCCAATTCAAAATCAACTCAAATTATAAAAAATTCAACCAAAATTTAATATCCATGAGAACTTTAATTTTGTATCATCAAATTCCAATAATTTTTAAAAAAATGTTACAAAATTAAACTACTAGAATTTTATAAAGGAATATAAATATTATCAAAACTTCATCCAAAAATCAATATTAAAACTTTATGAGTAAAATATTAAGAATATTCATAATGTAATAATATTGAAGCAATAGGGATGGTTATTAAGAATATTCATAAGATTACTAAGGATTTTCTCATGTTTACATTATAAGAATATGATAGGACGAATTATTAATTTTAATGGTTACTTTAATTAGTTAAATCATTTATGTGAGGCATGTTGTTGATTTAAATTTGGTTAATTTATTCTGGTTACTAAGTGCTATTATAGTTGGGAGGAAGGCTAACATTCTATTTTTCAACCTTTTTTTATTTGGTATGACTTGAATTCGTTTAGGAAATCTTTGTCAATATTACACTTTTGGATTGATGAAATTGTTGTTTTTACTGCAAAAATGAATTCAACACCCTCAAATGCTCCTGCTTCAAGTGGATTGTGTAATGTTAACTTCTAATATTTGCAATTCCATCAATCCAAAATTATTATTGTCATATTTCAAGTGAGAAATACAAATTTCCCTTCATTTTATTTTGAGCAGTTGAAAAAGGACCAATTCGTGGAATGCTTAGACTACAACTTATCGCTTTTGGTTGAGCCACCATCCATCCATATATTCTCGAGAAGAAGGGGAGATATCACAAAGTTTTATGGTCAATTAGGTCTATCCCAAGTGGTTGTGGGATGGAGCATTATCCTCCCCACCCAAGGTCTATTCCCATAAGTGACATGTTGAGCTCATAATGAGTATATCATTGTAATGGTTCTAAGCTCTATTGTTCTCTAAGCTCGCAATTGGGTGTCCACTTAATCATATCTAAAATGCATTGCATTGACTAGTCAAGGATCCAATTAGGGATAGAAATGGGGAAGAAGGCTAAAAATTGTATGAATTCAACCTTTTTCTAGTTTGTCATCACCAAAATCCGATTAGGAAATCTTTGCTGAAAATTGAAATTTTTGATGGATGAGATTGTTGGTTTTACTGTATAATTGAGTTCAGCATCCACAAATACCCCTAATGCAACTAGATTGTGCAATGTTAACATATAATATTTGTCCATCAATTCAAAATTATTTCTCTTAGATTTTAGGCAAAAAAATGTTGATTTCCCCTCCAGTTATTCTAGTAACCAAAAAAATTATTATTTCATTGAGCATTTATACTACTGCTAGAAATGGAAATCAAACAACACCCAAATTAACAATTAATATAACTAAATACATAATTATAAAGTTTTTTTTTTTAAGTAAAAAAGGATAGAACCTGTTATATTATCAGTATCAAGTTGCAGTGATTGTGTATGATGCCAGTTGTCCTGCCTAAACAGGAAACCGAGACAGTTGGGCATCCTATGCCATTTGTTTCCCAGCAAACAAAACTATCAGAGTACTGTCCTGCCCAAAGGAAACCAAGACGTCTAGCCATTAAGTTTAAACTGTATGCCAAAAAACTAGTTGTAAAATAGCTAAGATCTAACTGGGCGAAAGCCTGGTTCGGAAACAGAAAAAATTTTCGAACCAAGAACATCATTGAACCTCTTATTCGGTCAGCTCGTCCTCGTCCCCGTGCTTTCGCCATCCTGCTAGAAACGCATAATCTTGCGCGCACGTAGGGAATTTCCGTTTAGGGAGAGTCCTGGAATGAGCAGCGAGCAGCATGCCGAGTCGATGGTCGATTCGGGCGATGCGAAATATTTTGTCATCCAACAGGCTCCGCATATCAAAGATTAGAGCTAGGTACCCTGAATTGGTGAAGGGGTGCTGGTCCTGCCAGTGGCCATCAACGAAGGCTGAGGGAATGGGCCCTGTTTCTCCCTCACTTGCATGTGTTTTGCAGTTGTGATGTGTCGGTCGGTTGGATAGTTGGGTCGCCTCCTCCATAGGTGCACTGGGGGGTGAGTCTCTGCTTCCTTTTGTGCAGGACGAGATCTCTTCTTCAACATAGCAGGTGGTAAAATTCTCCGCTGGGTGATTTGCACTAGAACCAAGCAGTTTGCCCGAAGGCAGAATCTTGTCATCAGTGCCAAAATCAATGGGTGGATTCCAATTGTCCGGGACTGTGAACAGAGGGAGATTGGGATAGCTTTGCATGGCGTCTTGCAGGGTGATCTCTTCCACGTATGCCATTGGAGGCGTTCGTGGTTTCCTACGCCTTTGCAAGGACGCCATGGCTAACACCTACTCAAATTTCTTCTGTCTCTGGCGGCGAGATTCGGCTGTGTACCAAGCTGCACCCCTACGCGGCTTACCTCGTTCTCTGGGCATAGTGGAGACCCTGGAGATGAACAAGGTTCCTTGTAGGTGGAAGGCTTTGCTCCAGAGCTCCAGTGGGTCTACAAACTGCTGCTCTGCTAAAATTAACTCTGCACTCGACGCTGCAATGGGCGAATGTCGCTCAATGCTGTCAAGGCGGGTGATAAGGAGGAGGACAACAACAACTGCCATGGCCATTAAGGCTTGCTTCCGAGTGCGTTCGTGCACTATACCGATCACTTGTGCGAAGGGGCTCATCGCCTGGATTTTGTTGCACAGATTCATGCTTGGTTAATTGCTGAGGGGATGGTCGCTGATGGATGTATTAATGGTGCATACTGAAGTTGTCCCACGTGGCTCTGCTCGGCAACGTGGCACCCCATCTGGGGGAATACATAATTATAAAGTTTATCTCAACATAAATTTTGTTTTATTTATTCATTCATATGCTTAGCATTCATACAAAATATCAATTCCTTTACTAAATATTTATGGAATTTCCATGATTTAAACATGGGACATAACTCATGTCTACCTTCATTTTGTGATATCCAATCTCATGCACAAATTTCAACTTCAAAATATAATTTAAAGTTTTAAATAACAACATTATGAAATAAGTATTATTAGTTATTTGTATTTAAAAGTTTATAAAAAACCCATTATGTAAGATTTATTTACCTTTGTGTCACCCCTATGAGAGCACCAAGGAAAAACATCACTTACAAGTTTTATCTCTCACTCAATGAATCTCATTATCCATCATGACTCAGGAAAAAAGACCACTTACAAGCTTTATCTCTAACTCAATGCATCCCATTATCCATCATGACTAGGCCAAATCTAAAACACCCACTAAAATCAACCAGTTGAGGTTCCTTTAAGTACCTCAAACGAATATAGAATCAACACATGGACATCTTCCAATTATCCATTCAAAACACAAGCTCAAGTATTCCCTTTTTATGAGGAATCCATCCTATCAAGTACAATACTTCAAGCCACAAGAGTTTAAGTCATTGAATTACCCTTTGGAAAACTTAGAATGTTATTCTTAGGTTTATATACAATCGTTATCCATCACATATACATAACATTATATGTTTCTATATATATCCGTTAATCTCTTCTCTACACTCATAAGATTTTCTTATCAAATATCATCACCAAATTATCTACGATTAAATTTAAACTTCTTTATTATAAAACACTTTTAAATTTGTTGGATTTTTCTTTATTATAAAACACTTTTAAATTTGTTGGATTTGCCTTTAAGTTTTCTTGAAAATATTTCAACCTCAAACCTCACAATTATGTATAAGTTATAATCAGTAGAGTAACAAGGAATTGAAGATGACCCTTTTTTTCAAAAACAAAATTATGCATCTTTATAATTCTTCTCAAGATCAATATAAGTCTTCCAAGTCAACAAAATAAGTTTCTAATGTAAATTATAAAAATACAATTAATATTAAAAAATTAATATAAACTTAATACAATTTGAGTGGGTCTTTCTCCTTGGAGATCACAAGTTCAAATCCAAAGGGGTAGAATATGTACACCTCCTTAGACTTTAGCAGTCAAATCGTTGAGAGAAAAGGGTCCCTTGTCCCACAAACAAAGGGATCTCATACACCAATTTGGTAAAAAGAAATTAAATTATTATTATTATATTAACTAAATAAAATTATATAAAATAAATTACATGTTGTCATTGATAATGATGACATTTAAATGAGCATCATGTTCATTATCTCTCCCAAACGAAAAGAGCTCCAACTACAGGACTCACTTGCGACTCTTGGTTAACTAGTATTGAATTGGGTATGTCGGGCGACCTCGCTTGTAATGACCCTGCTTAAATAGGTGTACATGATTATTAATTATAATTAATTTAATAATATAACTGTCCTAAAAAGATTAGCTAAATCATAATTATTTCTTAAAATAACATTAACTAATTAATTATTATTAATTAGTTATTCATGATTGTTAATGATTAATTTGAGTATTAATTAATTCATTAATTAATAAGGTAAATAAATAAAAGGAGGATAATAAATTATATTATTAAATTAATTTACGTACCCGATACAGAATAACATATTAACTACAAGGGATAAGATATTAAATAAAGGGGATAAGGGGCATTAACGGGAAAGGATAAGGAGGGAATAAATGAGTTAGGTAGGGAGTAAATGAGGGGGGGAAGTCGGTGAAGGAGGGATAAGGAAGGGAAGGAAGTGGATGGGAGGTCATTCTACGGAGGTTGGGGGATGAATTTTGGGGAGCTCTGGATTTTCAGAGAGAAGTGAAATTTTGGGAGTGGGATTGTATCAGTGCACCGGGGTTGCTGGGTTTGTTGGGCACAGGGGCCAAGATATCCGTTGATATCCTGGAGCTAGGAAGTTACCTAGTTGGCAGGGAGGAACTAGGTTTTGGGCATTTTTTTGCATAAGCGGTCAAGGAGGCAAGCGGCGGACAAACATAGGTTATTAGCATCAGGTTCAGGTATTTCAAATTTTTCAATTGTTTTAATCAGTTATTAAATTTATTATATGTTGTTAAATTTAAGTTAACAAAGTTATTATTATGAAGAATATTATTCTGTTATGAAGTTTAATAAATAAATTGATGTTTTTAATCTCTTCGGCCCCTACATTTGGTAT
>ML782702.1:650062-683036 GCA_009831015.1 Picea engelmannii
TGTTTTGCAAGCTGCAACTTGCTGAGAGCACCAACTCTCTATTTTTCTCTAGCACCCACTAGAAGGAAGCACCAACTCCCTGATTTCTCTAGCACCAACTAGAAGGAAGCACCAACTCCCTGTGTTCAAGCACCCACTTGAACCTCTGAGGACACCAGTCCTCCCTAACACCTCCCAACCACCCTGCTTTATCAATCTTTGCTACTGAAACTTATTACAGTGATATAATGTTCAACAATGGCTTACTAGACTCATCATTGTTCTGCTGCATTTCGTTGCTCTGTCCGCCTCACTGCCTTCCTACACACATCCTCTTGTGTTCAATTCAGTTGCTGCACTCCCCTCCTTCTTCACACATGAATCACCTTCAACAAAAGCAACCACAACGATCCCAATAGTAACAACAACAACCACACCAATTCTCTGTACTATTTATTTATAGCTTTTGTCCACCTTGTGCATGCAATGCACGCAATACCTCTACATACTCACACCGCGTCGATATCCTCCACAACTCTAGTGCTCTGTCTGATCATCATTGTGACTCTTCAGCTTCTCTGGCCGTTTTTCCACTCGTTCAGCATCACTGTATGTTATGTTGAGATTCCTCAGCCTCTCTGGCAGTTGAGACTCTTCGTCTTCTCTGTGTCAGTCGAGCTCACCTTCTCTATTCCAGTTACAAACTTCAATCCTCATCCAGTTGTCAATCGCCTCCATGAGCATCTTCATCCCTCTTGAAGATTCCCATAGACTCTTCATCTCCTCTATCAATCACCCCGAAGTGTCTTCGAGTCCTCTGGCAGAAACCATCAGTGGTTTCTGGCAGTTACACTGTGATGTGCAATAGTAGCCCTCCGATTATGCTTAGATTCACATGCATCGTTGGATTAAATCTAATGGGTTCTTGTGTTATTTACCCATTTCGCACTTTCGCAATTCAGAGATTCTGTGATGAGACATCTTGAGTCTCTCTGTCACGAGTTTCGAAACTATGAAATAGAGCTTTTCTGCGCTAACTCCTTCCTTTATATAACCATGGCTATGACCAACCTCTTATGCATAAAGCGCTTTCGCGATTTCGCATTTTGTGAATCTAGAGATGAGGCATCTCGACTCTCCAAGTCGCGATCTCTGAAATGCCGAAAAGAAGCTTGTCTGCATGTACTCTTCTCTTCAGCTCTTTGATGGTGTGACCATCGGCTAAGACCACATGCTTATGCATAAAGAGCTTTTCGCGAATTCGTATTTCGTGAGTCTGGAGATGAGGCATCTCGACTCTCCAAGTCACGATCCCCGAAACCCCGAAATGGAGCTTATCTGAACTGACTCCTTCCCTTCTCATGACCAGCGGTGGTGACCATAGGCTGTGCCAAAAGGGCACTTTATATTTCGCAAGTTTATAAACTTGATTGAGTCTGATCAATGGTTGAAATCTCCATAGATCTGACGGTCCAGATCTTATCGCGATCTTGCATCTCGCGAGTTTCCACACTAGGCTCCGTTGACTCCAAGTCAACGACTTGTCCTATGATTCGACGGTCTAGATCTGATCTTAATTCAATGGCTCAGATCATATCGTGATTCCACATCTCACGAGTTCGATGGTTACGTTTCTTGCCTCTCCAAGTCGCGATAGGCGAAGCTCTGAGATGGAGCCGGATCAACAGTTCAGATCACACCTTGATCTGACTGCTGCGATTAAATCGCGATTTTGCATCTCACGATTTTGATAGTTATGTTTCTTTCCTCTCCATGTCGCGAGTCGTGAAACTCTGAGATGAAGCTGGATCAACGGTCCAGAAAAAAACATTGATCTGACAGCTGCGATTAAATCGTGATTTCGCATCTCGCGAGTTTGATAGTTATGTTTCTTGCCTCTCCATGTCGCGAGTCGCGAAACTCCGAAATGGAGTCTCGGATCAATAGTCCTGATCAACACTTGATCTGACGGTCATCAAAAATTGTAAATGGGATCCAACGATCAGAAATGTTGCTTCTCCTCCCAAGCTTACTTTGTTTCGCTTACTCTGATCTTGCCATCGCTTCTGAGCTTAATCGAATATTCTCTGTAGTGTCTTCTCATAATGTCCACCTTCATTGTTGTACTTGCCATCAATGAAAAGCATTCGTTGTTTGTTAAATATTTTCCAACATATTGACAGTTGGACTTGCAGATTACCTGAAGTTGAAGTCACTCGTGTCGAATAAGCAAATTGAAATAATAAACTGAATAACTTATTTTTGTATCAATAAAATAATTTATAATTAAATAAAGCAAGTTTAGCATTCCCGAAATCATTTTTCCTTTTTACATATGCTGGTGGACAAAAAAAGAAAAAAAAATAGTACTGACGTCTGTTACATAGGCTGGTGAACATAAGCATGAAAAAAATTGCGTTGCGGAATTAGGCGGGTTATCGAGCTATGGACCTTAAATGCGGGCTTTTGTTGTTCTTTGTGCTACAAATAGCAGGTAGAGTTCCGTGATATACATATTGACAATCGGACTTGCAGAGTATTTGAATTTGGAGAGGCTCGTGTTGAATAAGCAAATTGAAATAATAAACTCAATAACTTATTTTAATATCAATAAAATCGTTTATAATTAATTAAAACAAGTTTAGCATTTCCGAATCAGTTTTTTTTTTTTACATATGCTAGTGGACAAAGAAAGGAAAAAAATATAGTATTGATGTCTGTTACATAGGCTGGTTAACATAAGCATGAAAAAAAAATGTTCCCGAATTAGTTTCTTTAAAAGAGAGGGTTCTTGAGTTGACCAGTTTTCGGATTGCGGGTCTGTGTCCTACAAATAGCACTGACAGTTCTGCGATATACAAATTGACAATTGGAGTTGTGGACTATTTGAATTTTAAGGGGCTTGTGTTCAAAAAATTTAGCATTCGCGAATGAGTTTTCTTTACATAGGCATAGAGGGCGGTCGACAAAAGGACCAAACAGATAGCATTCACAAATTAGTTTTCTTTAAAACAGGCACTCATCGACACAAGAAACTGAAATTTATGAAATTATAGGTTCGTGGAGACCATAAACTATACATAGAAAATACGTAACTCAGTGTACATACTCTCTATGAAATTTCATGAACACATAAAAGCAGGAAAAAAACTAGCATTCCCGAATTAGAGCATGGAGGGAACCCTGAATCGAAACTTGTCCAATTTTTGGATCACGGTTTCTCGGTCTGGGGACCTGAAAATGGAGCTTCTATTGTTCCATGTTCTGCTGCCAACATCTATTACAAAGGGTGGTGGACAAAATGACCAAATAAATAGCATTCCTGAATTAGTTTTCTTTAAAACAAGGGCTAGTGGATACAAGAAATTGAAATGTATCAAATTATAGGTTCCTGGAGAGCATAAATTACACATACCAAATATGCAATTTTTTAAATACCACCCATAGTTCGGCAATATACAAATTGTAAAGAGGATTTCCGAACTATTTAAATTTTAAGGGATTTTGTGGAAAAAGTATGAAGCACGGGTGGTAAAGATCCAACAAATGACAAATTGTCTAGACGTTTAAGTACAAAAAAAGTAGCGAACACAATTTCATGACATTTATATAAAAAATAATGAAACCTATTAGATATTCCTGGAAATTTAAAGAAACATATATATATATATATATATATATATATATATATATATGAAAGATGATATCTCAAATTTGAGTTAATGATTTATTTCATACTTTATTTTGAAAATAACCACGCCGGAGAAAATATGCATAGGACAAAAAGATAATTGGGATAAAATAAACAGAATGTCTTCACATTTAGCATGGTTGAAGATAAAAATCTAGGAACACATAAATATATAAGCAGACAAAAGAATAGTTTTATTTGGAGTATATGAAAAAATTAACAGTTTGTTACATATCCCTGGAAATGTAAATGTGTTTGTCATATAGATTGGGATTGGGGCTCCCGCAGACCATAAAAGAAATATGTACAAGAAATAGGACTGTGGAAAGGAGTTGGACACGGCAGAATGTAATACCTTAAAAGTAGAAATGGCAAGATCATTTTTTGGCTATAGATTTCTACTCAGAGAAGTTGGAATAATTGAATTGACAAAGAAAGAACTATGCATTTCCCTGTTGGATTTGGCCAATGACCCACTTCAAGTTATCTTCAATATAGTTTCTCAAAGGGGCGACGTTGATGTTATTGCAGATTTGAATGTTGAAAATTTCATTTTCTAATTCACTTAGATCAATTGAAATTTTTCACAGAGTTTCATCGATGTTTTCATTCTATACCGAATACCAGACTAGCCAGTTGTGCACCTCTTGTTCATGATATTCAATAATGTTGTAAAACTTTTCTAAAGACAAGGCTTTCAAATTATCAACTTGTTTATCGAAATCTTGCTTGGTTGATGCCAGCGAGTTGAGGATTAAGCTGGGGTCCTGGAAGCCGTTTGTGTTTCCTGCTAAGTCTATTTTGGTGAGCTTTGTCAATAATGTTTCTTTCTTTGATATTTCTTGCTCCCATGACTGGACGATGACATACAAATTTTTCACTTTCTCTTTCCAGCATGCTTCTAGTTGAGTGAGCCATTTATTGGAAGGGATATCATGTTGTATTCTTCTGGTCTCTACCATGTTGTTGACATGAAAGGAAAAATGGATGATGGTGTGCACATAGAAACTTTCTTCATTTTTTAAATCCATCTGCAAAAGTAGGAGCAAGTTATGTGCCCTGCTCCCTAGGGAATTCATATTCTGTGATGTTTCCCAGGCCTTCGTAATCAGTTCCATTCTTTTGTTGATATTTTTCTCGACATATTCTCTAGAGGATGTGAGGAATCTAGAGGACCCTTTTAGATTTGTTGCAGGAGTGCACTTAGTAGCAGGAATTGCTATTCGCAAAGAACTGTGAAGCAATAGCATAGGAAACAAAGCTTCCTCTAATTCCTTAATGCGGTTCTTTAGTCTGGCATTTTCGGCTTCAATGAGTCCAACGGAACCATGAAGATCATCTGTGGTTTCCATGTGAAGTTGAGAGATTTTGGACGCCTGCATATTGGCAAGGTCAAGTTCTTAACGATGTATTCCTTGGTTATTATTTACATCATTTTTTTCAATGATTAATTTTTTTGATTTGGATTCAAAAACAACATTCTGGAATACGAAGGATTCATCTTCGTCAAAAATTAGGGTATCAACCATGTCCATTGAGAAGGTAGGTTGAATTTCGTCTGCAGGCTGATCAAGGTTGCAAAATATGCTTTCCAGATCAACATCAAGATCCGTGTTTTCACTGTAAGTTTTTGGCTACTCTGCCTCCCTTGCAATTATTTTTCCCTTCTTCTACATGGGAAGGTCATGAGGAAGATGTTCACTGTATTTCTACAAAACTGTTGTAGAGCTGGTGCCAGTACTTTGTCGAAACGTTGATTTGCTCCATATGATGCTTGAAATGAAGAACTGGAGGGGGCAATATAATCCTCCAGAAACATTGCTTCCATGCGTGCGAATGGAAAATATCCTCATTAATGACAATATCTATGTGTGTTGTGTGATGACTTGTTAGAAGTAAAGTTTAATTATTGCATACTTAGAAGTGTGAAGGTGGCAGTTACGGCGAAGAACATTTAAGGAGTGAAGGTTTCATGAACGAACCAAGGTGGTGGCGTGCGAATGACATTCCATGGTATTTCAAATTAAGACTTGGAAGAGATTGGAGGTTTCCGGAAGGTAGCAAGCTGGTGGCGTGCGAATGACATTCCATGGCGTTTGAAATTAAGACTGGGAAGGGATAAGAAAAGCCTTCGCATAAATTGCATTGATGGTAGAACTTCTCGAGCCTTGCACACATCAATGACAGCTTAGATAGTGCCTACAGGATGATCTGTTAGCATTAAAGATTTATAAAGAAGATATATATATATATATATATATATAAACACTATTTCTTATTATGCAGATATGTGAAGGTGATGGGCATGAGGAAAAGCAAGCAAGGAAGGAATGGCCAAGTGTGAAAGTGCATAATGAAACTGATGAGTTTACAATGTTGAGGCTGCATGAGTCGGAATTGCTCAGTGAAGCAATGTACGTATGTCATTCCATAATTTGCCACTTTCGGGATGGCGGGTTCTCGGACGAGCGGGCTCAAAAAAATGCCTCTATTGTTTGGTGTTCTACAAATAGCACACACAGTTCCACGATATACAAATAGACAAGGGGACTTGCGGGTTGGATTATATTTTATAGACCATTGACAGTTTCTGGATCACGGGTTCTCAGGATGGCGGGGTAAAAAATGGGGCTCTATTGCTAGGTTACTTACAAATAGCTTATGACAATAATTTGACAAGCGGGTTTGCTTTCTGGCCGGCTCAACATTCTAGTCTAGGGCTGGCAGGATCCCAGAAATGATCAATACATATCAAATATGCACAGATCCCTTATTCCATACTTAGCCACTTATTTGGATCGTGAACTTGGCTCCATCCACCTCCCAGTGCATATTTCATAATTCATGTACAACACCAACTCTGTGGTTACCAGATTGGTGTGTGTAGAAACGAGGAAAAATTAGATATGTACCTTTATTAAGTATCGACATCAGATTTTATACACCATGTACCCATATCACATTCCATACTTGCGGGTTCTCGGGCAGGAGGGGTCAAAAAAACCCTTCGATTGTTCCGTGTTCTACAAATAGCACATACAGTTCCGCGATATACAATTTGACAGGCGGACTTGCAGGGTGGCTGAGATTTTAGATGCCATTATTTGGATCGCACACTTGTGAGCTGCACAATATGCCTCTAATGTTTCTTGTCATGTGAATAGCCGTTATGGTTGGGCGATATAGAAATTCACAAGTGGACTTGCGGGGTGGCCAGCTCAACATTGCATCTGTTGGATGGTGGATGTGTAGGGTAGTTGCCTCTACGCGCAAAACAAAAAAAAACCAAAAAAAACATAGCTGCAAATAAGTTTGACAAACACAGAGAAAGTAAACAAAAAAATGTTTACTGTGGAACACGAGCAGGAAAAGGGTGCACCTTTGCATGGTTTGGTCTATGTGTGTGGGTAGGAGTTGTTTGCATCCTCTGCTTTTCCTGTCTATTTCTATGAACAAAAGTACAAAGAAAAACGGCTATGAACATAAGTTCAGATGTTAAGAAAAAGGCAACTACTATGTACATATACAAAAAAAAAATAGAATACGTTGAATAGAGTTAGAAATAGTTTTGGGGAGGATGTACCTTTTTTTTTTTTCCTGTACAATGTAAATTTTATAATTCGAGTAGAACACCGTCTAGAGCGATGTGTGTACAAATCAGAGATACAGATATGCTTTGAAACATACAAATATGAGTTTGCAATAACTTTGATGTATATGTCATAATTCAAGTGCAATACCAATTGTATCATGATCAGACCAATATGTGTCTAAGACAAACATACTGTATTGAGGAATGGGCACATTGGACCAGACATGGTCAATTAGTGCATTTTGCAGATGGACTGTGTTGTTCATAAGAAAGATGAGACTATATTTGCACATGTAGTTTTCCAATTCTTTTTTTCTCCCAGTATTTTGTAGCATATCGATATTGAAGTCTCCTACAAGTACAATGGGTCTGTTAAGATGGAAATGGGTCAATGCATTGGAAATAACATGTACTATGTTGGAGAATGTTGCATGGGGAGCAACATACAGATTCAATATTGCAACTTCTGTTTCGTGAGAAAAAAAATTTGCAACCACTAGCTCAACATTGTTTTCTTCGATATGTATATGGTCCAAAATTGGTAGATGTTTTTTCACCAGTATCATGACCCCATGTGTAATGTAACTTGATATGCAATTGTGATTTGGGAATTGTTTGTTTTGCATGCATAATGCCATGTGTGTTTCTTGCAAGCACAAAATATCGGATTGCATTATATCATAGTCATTCAGTATATCATCCATGTGTGCATTTAAGTTGCGTGTGTTAAGCGAGAGAATTGATACAAATGAATTTGTTTGTGTGGATTGGTAATCATAATGCAATTTCCATTTTGCGGTGGTCCTTAGTCATTCCATTTCAATATCAACTTTTTGTTTCACTTTGAAGTTATCTTTTGTGAGATGACTTAGAAAATACAAGGAATCTATTCTTCTAACATGGGATAGTGTTGTGTAGACAAGTCCATGTATCTGAATTCCAGCAGACAGAAAAACAACTTTATCAAGTGTTAGTCCTTGTGATCTATGGACTGTACGTGCACATGCAAGTTTAATCGAAAAATGTTTTCGAATCTTCAGTTGACCTGTCTTTGCTGATGTTGATACTGGCTTCGATATTCACAAAATAGGTGTCCAATCGCTTCCAGTATTTGAATTATATAGATAAGACAACTTGCTTGCTTGCCTATATGTGGTTCATGGAACTTAATCCAAAGGACATCCACTTTTTCTGTCTTGGTATAGCATTTCAGTATTCCATCTGCACCATTCACCAACCCATCATGTGAATCATAGTTGCAGGCATATATTTCAACCAACATTTCTAATTTGAGGACAAGCTACAAAGGTAAAGTGACTAAATGTTCATGCCATGGCACATTTCCATGGTTGTCTTCTTCCAGGTCAATGGAATTGATGATGATATCATCGCCAGGCATTAGGGAGAGCATGTGGTTGTTATGGTTTGAAACATCCTTATTTCTGGAGAACAGGTAAGGGAATATTGGATCTGTTGGTGCAGGCCATAAGCATCTCAAATTGATATGGGTCAAGTCATCATGTCTTTGGTTGTTGGTGTGCATTCTATTCAGAATTGCAATGAATGTTTCATCTGTTTGGCGCATTGTAGTATGCAACTCAAAGAATTTAATATTGTCTCTCCAGAAGTCATGGGTGACTGTTTCCATGTTGACCGTGGGTTGTTCAAGTATCAAAGAATCTTGGATGGGTTGTGCCTGGTAAAGATCCCCACAAAATATCATGTCAATGTTTCCAAATTATTTCGTCTACACATGTTTTATGCTTCTTAGTCGGTTGTCAATGGAATACAAGAACTGACTCCCAATCAAAGATGCTTCATCTATAAAGACAAGTTGGAGTTCCTCATAAAGCTTAGATAATGTATCCAACATTTCCTTGCTAAGTGGAAGAAACTGTGACTTGTTAAAAGGCGTTAAAAATGCAGAGTGGATTGTTGTTCCACCAGCATTGTATGCATCTTTTCCTGTGTATGCAACTATTAGGCCCTTTGGTTTCATAGGATCAAAGGAATTGTTTGAATCATAGATTCGTATAAGCATTTGGAACAATGATTTTGTTGTGAATGTATTGTCTATTCCTGCTCCACCTGTAAGGAACATGTGCACAGTACTATTCAACTTCAAGCATTTTTTAAGAGCAATATCCTTTACAATTGTTTGTTGTTCACGATTCAACAGACGTCTTATTCTGTGGTATTCATTATTTTCAATTAGGAAAGGATGTTTTGTAACTTGAAAACCAAGTTTGATACGTTTTTCACTTCCAGTTGTTGGAGGACGAGGCAAATCTCCTTGTAAGTCATAGGACTCGGAAGCAGTTCTGGTTGTTTTTGGGTCTCTGAATGTGTCATCATGATCGCCAAGGTTTTCTAGGTCATTAAGTGCAACCTCTATATCACCCCATGTTGGATTAACATTGTAGGTAAATCTAGCTTCATTGATGTGCACCAAAGTCTTAGACGCAACATACGCAGCCTCCCATGTATAGAAGTTATGCATTAATGTCTCTTCGTTTTCATCAAATAGAACGTACAACAACAATTTTTCTCTACAATAGTTTTCATAGTCACAATGTTTGTTGTATTTGACAAATCGTATGATAGAGGGTTTTTTTCTTTTTGATATGGGTGCACCATTTTTTTTGTAATGCGATACGAATTCTACTAAGTAGATATGCCTAATAGGAGATGGACGTTGGATGTAATAATCAATAATAGAGTGACATACCACATCCTCTGAATTGTCGGGCTCTTGCTGCAGCAAAACCGGTGGTTTAAGGACAAATGTGCGTGTTTCAAGTGGAGATGTGTTTATGAAGACACATTTTCTTGAACTACAAGTGAGGGGCAAGGAAAGTGCAATGTGAACTGCTTGCTGAGAAGAAATTTGTTGAAGATTAAGCAATGTATTGCCACATGTGTGTATCATTTGTATGGCATCAATATGACTTCTTTCATGTTCTTTGCATATTTTTCTGAATGCACTTGTCATAGATTTGTCAATCTTCGTCATATACGAGGTATAGTATGATGTTGCAACATGTGCATTCAGTACGTACTGCGCATCTATATTCGCTTTCCACATAATTGGCATATCCTTGGAGAAGTTGTTGTTCCAAATATGGGAGAGTTTTCGTTTAAGGAAAAGTGTTGGTTGCCTAAGCATATATTGTATGGCTCGGATGTACTCATCTTTTGAAAGATTTACCTGTGTCAAGAAGGCATCAAAGATCATCATTTCTTCAAATCCCCCTTCTTCTAAAAATGCAAACAAGGATTTAGATTTCTCAACAACAACATTTTCCTCTACACTAACTGGCTCTATGATTCTTGTAGCTCTCATTGGCGGCACAGGAAAGTTGTATCTGCAATGTGAGTTTTTTCGTTTTCTACAACTTCTTGTATGGTAATGTTTATGGACTTTCGCAAGTTCTAGATCCAAATGATCTGTGTTGCATGTTATGTATTTATCCACAAATTGTTCGATCTCTAAATTGTTATCGGCTCCATACACTGGTGCATCCTCTATCCACAACAGTGAGTGGTCATGTTTATTTCCCCTATTCTGGAATTCAGTGACAAAAAAGTAGTATGATATTTTTCCGAAAAATGTTTCATCATGGCATATCAATTGTCTGAAATCATTTATTCTATGTCTATAGTAGTGAGTACATGTCACCGAGTCTTTTCTTATGAGGTAGTCAATGTCACTATTTTCCAGTGTATCGGTTTCTTTTTTACGTTTCATGTTCTTATGCAGGTCAGATACCATAGCCACCAATGGATCCCAGCAGTGATCTGCACTTGTAAATGTGACGAAAAATGTTGGCGGGCTTGATTGTCGGATCATTGCAAATTTGTTTTTGTTTGTTTTGTTGCAAATAGTCAGGAGAGGTGCGGATGTTTTTAAAATCTATGTATCCAATATCAGATTTCATATTTTTTTCTAGGTTAACTTTGTACTTCACACCCTTCGCGAACAACTTTCTTCCTTGTAACTGGCCTTTTCTTATTCGGACCCACATGCAGGACAGAACTTGCTCGATTATTATGCGCATTGTCTTGAAAAACAAATTTGTTATGTGACAGGAGAAGCAACCGCTTGAATGTAGCAGCTCCCATCGAACTATTTTATGATAACTGAATCATTCTGTAATATCAGTGCCACGTGGATCTCCATAGAAGAGTGTTGGAAATTTCATTTCCTCGAATTTGTCCTTGAATATTCCAAGTGGATGCTGCCCCTTGGCAGGTGCAATTTCGACAATTTTGTCTTGCAAGTCGTGAATGCACTGTGAATCAATGAATCCATGCACCAATGTTTCAGTAGTTGTTTCATTGTCCGATTCATCACTTGCATCAAAATCACTAGGATTTTCAAGAGTATCTACAGAGTTTCCATGTTCTTCTGCGAGAACATTGTTCCAGTTGGCATTTATTCAAATGTTCTCTTCTTTGTACAGGGCTCTGGAACATAATTTATTTAATGCTTTCATAACATAATGCACACGCACTTTGCCTGTCTGATAGGCATTTTTATATCGCAAGCATCTTTTCAGAGCCACATCGATTGTAATTGTATTGTTAATAGATTGTGGAAATTCTTTTTGCACAACATCTAGTTGAACAGGCACATTAATAATTGATCCTGTTAAGCCCATATGGGGTCGTTTATAGCCCCAAGGTCTGATTTGGGAAAATGCAATTCGCAGAGACACAAGTCTCTCCTTGAGTTCAGTAAGTGCACTTACATCTGCTAGTGTTGTATTACATCTTATTCGGTCAAGGGCTGCAAACTGTGGCAGTTTTCCATTTTCAAGCGATAGTTTGCATGGAAGACAAACTTTCGCACTGGAAAATGGTTTATCCTGGGATGTCAAGCGGAGGTATTCTTCTTGCAAATCAGGCGTGAAAGACTTACTGTTTTTTGAAAAATTCAATTGTTCACAAATTGCACATGCAATGGAAGGAGTGTCTTTAATTTGTTTCATGTAGTTTTGTCTTGCATTTTTATTTCGCAGGGAAGTATTCGTAGAAATTGTTTCCTGGTTTTCATTGCTACTACTGCATGGTGTTTCTTGTAGATCACGAAGCCGTACAGTTGCACCACCATTCTCAGATATGCAATCGCACCTTTTTATGCTTTGTTTTGCACGAACAAATTTGTTTACATTGTCATATGTGAGTTTCTCTCTAAAAGGAAGTGTAGCAATGTATTTTTTTCTCACGCGCATGACCTTTTTCAAGTTTTGGTAAATTAGTCTACGTTTCTTGCCCAAGGGTAGGATGAGTTGGTGGCAACTGGGATGAATTTCACTTTCACCTAGTTTTTGAGAAACTACTTTACGTTTTTTGTTCAAGGTCTCCATGACCTTATCAGAAGTCGGGCGAATTTGACGAATATGTTTTTTCAAATTGTGATAACTTACTCTACGTTTTTTTTTCTAATCCGTCTATGGCCTCATCACAACTATCATGAATTTTACACATGTTTTTTTGTTCAAGCCTTGTCTTTCCATATCGCAACTGGGAGGACTTTCATTTTCAAAAAAAAGCATTCCACGTGTATGCAAATTCGATGTCGTTTGGGTGGCATGGACAGTCAACCCTGAACTACCGATATGTGAAAGCAAAGGTTCATAATGGATATGTGTTGCATCTATTTTCAACGAAAGGATGTCAATTCCTTGATCACAATTTGAATCAATAACCCAGGAATGGATAGAGGCATCTGCCAAGGGAAACCACACCAGGATATTAACCCTGAATATGACAGACATCCATTGCAAACAGAATCTACAACCCTCCATACGCCCTTTTTCATATGGAAGCCCCATGTTCACAAGGTATTCCTGCCAACTTCCAACTGGCGGCATATTTTGTACGAGATATGGGCAAAGGTGTTGATGCAAGCACTTAAAATCCTGTTGGCTACCGCCTATAATTGCATTGCAAAAGGATTGTATAGTGTAAAGTCATAGTGACTGAACATCGAATTTTTTTGGCACCAAACAACAAATTGCATTGAACAGACTATCTCCATAGCTAGACACAACGTTTGTTGCCAGCTGTAAACCATGGCAATCTATGCCATGCAAAATCCCTTTGCATTGCGATTGAAGGTATTTGCAAATAACGGACAAGTAGATATGAGGACCTTCTATATTGCATATGGGCATTTTTCTGTACACCAGTGGTTCATAATGGCCAGTGAGGGCATTGACATCATGGAACAAGATGCAATATGGATTGTCAGATGCAGTTTTATTGAATAGTAGATATCTTGTTTTTCTTGTCAATGACCAAATGGCAATTGATATATTCAGCCAGTTAGACAGCCATCGTATACAAAATGTATCTCCCCAAAGTCCCCTCTCATGCGGAGGCAGAACTAAAGATGCAGACAACCGCATTTTTGAAAAATACGTAGTGACATCTTGTATTCCATGCAACTGCTAAAGAAAATCAGATTCGAGTTCGTATTCATAGGACTGCAAAGCCTCGGCATCGCCATTTTCAAAATAGGTCAAGAAATAATCTATCAATTCATTGCGCATCTCGGTTGACGAATAGCAGAAATGCAATAGAACCTAGAATGTATCAAAAAGGCAATCCCCAACAGTATACGATAATGCATCCAATCTAAAAAGCGAATTGCTATGCAAAACCACATCAATGTTGTCATGTACAATGGACTGTGCAACTATTTCGTACGACTCAACATCTATTACCTCATTCATCTCTTCAACTTTCACTTTGAAGCTATTTTCTACATAGTTTCACTTTCTACGAAAACAGAGAAAATCAGGAGAAAAAAATAAAAGGTAGCAAAATAGAAAAAAAAAACAACAAAGCAGGGCACCAATTCCCATATGTATCTTTGAACCTTCTTCTTCTCAACTTCAATCCCCCCTAGTCCCCATAGCAGATGACACGAAAGAAGAGAAATAAATAAAGAAATAACTTTACTCAGCAGAAATAGAACAGGTAGACACAGTGTTCCCATCCACAGAATGAAAGCATACCCTGCGTACAGACCCTGCCCGATGGTTCCCTCTTCTGATGGCTCCCAACTACTTTTCGTAAATCCCTCTACATTGCAAGACGCATGCTTTCCAGGAATAGAAACTAAGAGCATAGACAAATATGGTGGGACTGCCACCATTGAAAAACAACAACAACAGGGAAGCTTACCCATCAACAAAGGACGACAAGAGCTCAACCCCAAAAACTGCAAACCGCAACAACAGGTCCAACAACTTGCAAAGTTGAAAAACAACAAACCAGTGAACAACCAAGAAGAGCTCAAACTGCAATTCAACTTTGCAAAGTTGAAACAAACAAGAACCAGAACCATGGAACGAAGCATCGAACAAGAATCGAACACTCAAGCACCGATGTCGACCATGAACGAAACTGTATTGCAACCCATCTGTACAATAATCATTTAACACTGCCAGAGCTGTTAGGTAAACAGTTAAGACTTTCAGGACCATCGAAGGGTGTAGGCATGTGCAAGCATTTAAGAAAATATGCAGTGTGGCAAGCCTGTTCTCTCGAAGCACGCAACAATAAAGCAAAAATCAAATATAGTAATATGGTAGAGAATGTATTCTACCTAGCAAAAAATGCTAAGGGAGAAATTCGAACTAATGCTAGAATTAATCCACTGTCGACCAATGCATAATAAAATATATAATTCAAAAAGACCATATACTACCAAATACTTTGGACAAGTCAAGATATTTAACATTGGGAATAGCGAAGGCTGCAATAAGACCTCCAATCCTTTGTCCAATCAGATCTTGACAAACATGATACATTTTATTATATTAAAATTGATGTCTTCACTTCCCTTGTTCTAACAATAGACAATATGGAAATATTCCTGGTCAATGCACAATCTAATACCAAGTCAACGATTTATCAATCACTATAGTACCTCTACGCCTACGGCAGGGACTAATAATGTCAAGGAAACATGTGATGGACTGTTGATTTATGAAAGAGGCATTATTCCCAAGAGAGAGGAGCCACGTGACCAAAATGCATCCACATTCTTTGAATTACAATATGCATGTGTTTTACTCCAGCTATCGACCAACTATAATTGCGTCCAGGGGGGATGAATCTAACTAGCATGGTTGTTCTGTGTAAACCCCACACCCATGACCTCCATGGATGGATCAGTTTATGAATACATTTCCATGGTCATGTATGCCATGTATGTATATAGAGACCTAACCGATTTTAGTGGTTGTTAAATGTGTCCTTAATTTCTACATGTGGTGCACAAGCCCAATGTTCATAAATAAAGGTATCGTTTGGAAGGTAATGTTCACACTTTCTCTTTTGTATGTATGGGTGAGGTGAGGTGAGTTTCTCTTTTGTATGTATAGGTGAGGTGAGGGGATTATATTTTACAAGATTAGATTGTATTAGATTGTTTGGAGGTGAGGTGAGGTGAGGTGAGGATATTTTAGAAGATTGGATTAAAATAGGATGGAGAGAGTGTTTGTCTTTCTTGATATCATTTTTATAGAATTTGGCATAATGTTATTCATTATTTTAATTATCTTTCATGTGGTGAAAATCGTGGGTTTATATACATGGGTAACTCACAAAATCATATATGATGTTTTTTTCAAAATTGAAAATTTGCTTCAAATTATATTAGTAAATATAATATTTTACATCGCAGTACAGTTCAAAAAAGATATGGATTGTAATCCATCAGATACAAATACTTTAGTGAAGCATGTATAACCATGCCTCCTTTCATATAGTTCTAATAAGAGACTTTTACCAAAATAAAAAAACAGAATGAAAGCAGGTCCAATACGATCTCAGATAATAGAAACATCTGATCCACAAAAAACAAAATGTCTTTGTATCAAGCCAACACTAGTGAATATTTAGGACTTCCTTTGTCCCTAATATGAGCTGATATAGATGGGCAACTAACAATATCATACACTAGCTTATATAGATGGACAACTTACAAAATTGTATTTTTAGATATTCATATCTTGTTAGTAGGTGAAATGTGGGATCAATTCATGTTGGCATGCAAGAGCATCTTCATTACTTCACTGCATTGACCTTGATATTAACAGATGACCCATGCACAATTTTTCAATGGATGCTCTTGATCTTTCCAAGGGAAAGATAAACAAGGGTATGTGTACTAAGATTTACAAAGCCTGCCTTCAATCCACATGGTTTAAGCCTACAACATTGCTTTCTCTTAAGCTTCATTAGTACACAAAATTCTATCTCCAATGTAATGATGGGCTCATTCAATGCCATAGGTACACCAGACTCTAGTTAGCTTGCAACTTGATGGCCCCTCTTGCCCAACTTAGACTTTTCTCCCACCAACTTTGCATTCAAACAAATCATTGTATTCCTTGAGAGCATTGTATTTCCCAAATCTACTCCTTAGCGCTTGAGACTAGGGACCACTTTATATTATGATACTCTCCCTACAATAAGATTAGAGTACAGTTCTTTTGTCTATTAAGAGATTCATTTGGTTCTCTCCATACACTCATTGGTTATGAGGAGAAAAGATGCTTAACCCTCTTCCTTCGGGAGATGTTTGACCTCTGTCAATGATTTACCAAAGGCTAGTTCCCCAAACCAACATGCACCAAGTTTATTACCTCTACCTTCAGCCCTCTAACACTAATATGAAGAGGCCTCATGTCCAACATCAAATCTCACATGATAGATCTATGAAGCATTGTAAACCTAACAACTACCACAGCCTCATGCTCATCATGCATTACTTTGTGGCCTAAAATGTTAGAAGTGTTTCTCTAGAATAACATATCTCAGCGAAGGAACCTCCTTCTTGAACTTCTTTATTGTTCATCATCTCATTGGAATGGTGCTTCCCAATCAATTTTTTTTCCTTCTTTTAAGTTCTTTTTCTTTTCCCTTCACCTTGTCAAGTTTACATATTGTATTCCTTGTAATTCTATAAACCAACTTTAACTTTTATAAATTAAATTAAATAAACTACCTTGAAAATGCGGAACGTCCACCAATCTCTATCTAGTCCATGAATGGTAAGGAAAAGGAAGCATGTAATCTAAATCAAAGTCAAAGTCATTGTAATATGAAATGGTCTAAGTCATAGTAATAAAACAATTTGTTGTGTTTAGCAATAGTGTTTTGTTATGCTACATGGAAGTTATCTTTTAATTTTAAGTCGTTAGAAGTAGTGATCACGCAAAGATTTAGTCGATTCCAAAGTAGGGTCTATTCCTTTATGTAGGTGGAAATCGAAGACTCTAATATAATTTTCAAGAAAAAACCAAAAGAAGAAAATTTGCACTCGTGTATTTTCAATATGTGTATATTTGAATTGAATTTAATGATGTAACGACACATTGTATGTGGAAATTGAATACTCTAATATCATTTTTAAGTCTAAGTCTAACCAAAAGAAGAAAATTTGCACTCATGTATTTTCAATGTGTATATTTGAATTGAATTGAATGTAATGATGTAACGACACAATGTTTGAATTATTGCATGTGCCCCTTCAATGAAAGCATAAAAGAATGAGATGTAAGCTACTCCTTACTGGAATGGAATGTACTAGAATGGAATGGAATGGAATGTGACAACGTAATTCAACTCTCAATTTTTGAGACAAGACAAAAAGCATAGGCATGGAATTTAGAGTAAGGGATAATTAGTGTGCATATTTGAGACACTAATAATTCTTAGTGTCTCATTAGGGATCATTAGTGTGCTTAGGTGTGGAATTTAGAGTTAGAGAAAGATATTGAGGCCTTAATGGTTGAAGATGATGAGTTGGGGTGGCAATAGATAAGACTCTTCACTAGTATCGATGCACTTGGTGGAGCTCAAGACCCATCAGCTCCTATGACTGCTCATCAATTGGCGCAGATAGATTTTTCTTCTAATTTATTGACAAAAGAAGCTACCATACCTAATAGTTATAGGTTAGGGGTTACCTTACACTCTATTCCACCTTCTACTGACCCTGTCTTCCTTTAGAACCTCCCCTCCACTCCTCATTCACAGGTCTTGAGATCAAAGGGTAGTAATACTAACCAGCCACAACGAGTGAGGTCTCCTAGTAAGCCACTTTCTTCGAGCATCAGAAGAAAATCTTGGAAACCAAATAGAAATGTTAGGA
Organism: Picea engelmannii; assembly: GCA_009831015.1. Lineage (NCBI taxonomy): Eukaryota > Viridiplantae > Streptophyta > Pinopsida > Pinales > Pinaceae > Picea > Picea engelmannii. The sequence continues at coordinate 668,501 of ML782702.1, forward strand.
AGATGGTTCTAGGTGCAGACGTGGGTTTAGAGGAAGCCTGCAGGTATGCACTCTGTGGGATGGTTGGTAGGTTTTCTTATTCCTATCTAAGAAAACTTGATATAAAGGTCTGGGTTAATGAGCATTGGCTTCCCTTATTAGGCTATTCATCAGATATTGTCCCTCTAACAAAAGGGTGGTTTGGATTCATATGTAAGAATCCAGAAGATGTGGGCTGACTTCTAGAAAAGCCATGGATCAATGGAGGTAGTAGTTTACTTTTGAAGAGGTGGAGAGTGGATTTTGACCCGGTGATAGAACACTTCCAGTTCCATCATATTTGGGTACTTCTTCCAGGGCTCCCCATCCATTTGTGGAATATTGGTGCATTAAGAGTGATTAGGGAGGCATTGGGGAAGTTCATTGCAGTGGACCCTTCATCCCTGGAAATCTCTTCCAGAAAAATGGGTAGGGTACTGATGAAAATGGATATTTATGATGGGCTACCTGAAGTGTTGGACATTGAATGGAGAGGGAGACACATTATCCAGAAACTTGATTATCTTGGTATTTTGTTTCGTTGTATCCATTGTAGATCAATGAGACACCTTCGCCGAGATTGCACAGGATTAGAACTCGAGGAAAAATCAGAGGACGCTCTCCTACAAAGAGAATCCCTAGAACATGATACTGAAGTGGACTCACTTGGTTTAGGTTACCCCTTGGAACCTGCTCTAGAATTACAGTTGGATTCTTCGACGCTTACAGGTAAGCTTCAAAAACACTACCCAACTCTCTTCTTTTCACTATCACTCTGGGAAAGAAATACGGTGGAAAATTCTCAGTGGTTACACCATTCTACAACAGCAATGCCTGGACTGCTCCCTGGAGGTTTGGGTTACAAGGATCCCCCCTTTTCGGCTACACAAATGGCCCTTGACCATGCTTTTGTAAACTCTCCTCGTCACCATAAACACCATGATATTCCTCGTTTCCCTTCATTGGAGGTCCCACAAGAGAACACCAATCCTTCTTCATCAGAGGATATTATTGTTATGGGGATTGGTCCTGATCTCCCTGACCTTACTTGTTTTCCTCATTCCTCTACTCTCGAGCGACGACCTTCCCTTTCTGGTAGCTCACACTTGGCCTTTCCCCTATCGGATCCTTCATCATTGAGCCCGTTAGAATCTCCACTACAAGATGGCTATAGAGAAGAGGAGGTAGATGAGCCTTCTCTTAGAGATATACTAAACTCATTAATACCTCACTCTCAGGATCCTACCTCTGCCATAAAACTACCTATCTTTTCTGGGAAAGTTGTCATAAATCCTATTGAGGGCTCAAAGGCGTTGTCATCGGGGGGTCCTTCACTTGGTTTTTGTAAATATTTTGCTTGGTCCTGGGGCTTAAGCATTGAACAATCGCCAATAAAAACAAGAAGTTCCCGAAAAAATTCGTCGGCCTTAGCTTCTCAGAGTGACTTACCTATTACTCCTTCCACAGACTGTGGGCCTCTTAGAGGATATAAAGCCCTGGAGAGGAATAAATGATGTTGCTTCTCTCATTGAACATTCGAGGGATCGGAGGCCCTCTCAAAATGGCCTCACTTAGGAGACTTTTGGATAAGTATCAGCCGGGGATTATTTTTTTGCAAGAGACAGTAGTTCTGTCACAAAAAGCTAGAGATTTCCTTCTGGCTCTTAGACCGAATTGGTATTCAAGTGCGGTAAACTCATTGGGTACTTTAGGGGGACTGTTGGTCACCTAGGATCCTATTTACTATGAGTTTACACCTTTTATTACCACTGCTGGTATACTTTTAATAGGTAAGAACTTCTTTGATAAATGAGATCTTGCTCTATTGAATATTTACGGTCCTTGCACAAATAAGAGACCCTTCTGGTAGTCAGTAGTAGACGGTGGTATATTGGCTACGAAGAACCTTATCATTGCAGGGGATTTAAATTTTGTTTTATCACCAGAAGAAGTATGGGGGGGGGATTATTGTGGTGGACTATCGAAAGAGTTTTACAGAGACATGTTCCGATCAAACTATCTAACTGATATCAAACCTATAAAATTGGTTCCTACATGGAGGAACGGTAGATCTGGAACTGATGCAGTTGCAAGGATATTGGATAGATGTTATGTTGCCGAAGACTTATTATCTGAGGCTGGATTATACAGATCTTGGGTCGATTTACCCTATATATTGGACCACACCCCTATATTCCTCCAGTTAGACTTTTTACCTATCCACGAGGCGTAACCATTTAAGCTAAACTCACATTGGTTAAAGGAACAAGATTTCCAAGATTTAGTCATAAAGTTATGGAGGGATCTAACATTCCGTTCTGAAAGGGGCAGTAAAAAATGTTTGGTTTGGAAGTTAACTGTTTTGAAGTCACTAACCAAACGTTGGTATAAAGAAAGCAAACAAAGGAAAATGGAGAAATTGGAGACTTTGGAATCCGAGATCATGGATTCGGTTATGCACCTGGTGGACGATCCATCAAATATTGAAGAAGGTTGGATGCTCAGACTTCGAGAGTTAGAAAGGAACGAGTGACTTAGAGGATAGGAAGAACTCTAGAGGCTCTGAAGAAAAGTTATTTTTCTCTTTAGTGGGGATAGTAATACAAAACAATTTCATAGAGTGGCTAGTAATAACAGATCCAGAAAACATATATGGGAAATTTCTGATGATAGTGGACAGATTTATAATAAACAGGAAACCATCAAGGCGACAACTTTCCACCATTTTAAAAATTTCTATAAAGTTGGGATGAACTAAATATAATTGAAAAACTCCAGCTGGTGGATTTATACCCTCATATGGTAAGTGAGGAAGAGTCAAATACATTTTTTAAACATGTGACTTTAGAAGAATTGAAACAGGTACTTTTCCATTTCAAAAAGGAGAAGAGCCCCGGAACGGATGGTTGGTCCTCGAAATTATTCACTTTCTTCTTTGATATTGTTGGTGAGGATCTCCTTGACATGGTGGAGGAAGCGAGGAGATATGGGGTAGTGGTGAGAAGTTTAAATTCTACTTTCATTACACTGATTCCGAAGGCAAACAAACCAATTACCTTTGATGATTACCGACCGATTTCACTCTGCAATTTGTGCTATAAAATTATATCAAAGATCATAGCAAACCGAATCAATCATGTTCTTTCAAAATTCCTCTCACCAGAACAATTGGGGTTTCTTCAAGGAAGGAGGATTCAGGATGAAGTAGGTATAGCCCATGAAAGCATACACAGTATAAAAAAATAAAATTTGAAATCTCTGGTCTTAAAACTAGATTTAAAGAAGGCATATGACTGCGTTGATTGGCAACTCCTAAGATTGATATTGATAAAGGAGGGATTTGGGATACAGATGTCCAATTGGATCATGGCATGTGTAACTTCACCAACATATTCAATATTGATAAATGGCGAGGCTACAGATTTTTTCAGAAGTGGCAGGGGATTGCATCAAGGCTGCCCGCTATCGTCATTACTCTTTATTCTAATCATGGAGGGACTCAACTTACTTCTAAAGAAATCCATGAGGGAAGGTATTGTTACAGGTATCAAGGTTTCTCATTTACAATTTTTTTTACATCTGCTATCCGTTGATGATATTATCATTATGACTAGAGACACTTATCAAGAATGGTGGGAAATTGACAAATCGATCGATCTCTTTTGTAAAGCATCTGGATTATTGGTAAACCAAACAAAAACTACAATACACTATGCAGGACTTTCGGACATGGAACTGGTATCCTTCTAGAACCTTCTTCCATATACCTGCAGTGTTATCTTGGGGCTTCAAATATTTGGGCCACTATCTCAATACTAGAGCACACAAAGAAAAAGATTGGGATTGGTTGGTGGCCAGAATAGCAAAAAGGATAAATAACTGGTGTAATCGTTGGCTTTCTTTGGGTGGGAGATACATTCTTATTAAATCTGTTTTGGAGGGACAATCATTCTACTGGATGTCACTGGAAACAATTATGCGATCAGTTCTATCAAAGATCGGAAGATCGATGTTCCATTTCCTTTGGAATGGACAAAAGGACACTCAACACTTCCACCTGTGCACATGGGATGTCCTCTCCCGACCAAAGAAAAATGGTGGCTGGGGTTTTAGAAATATTCTCCTCTTCAACAAGGCGCTGACAGTTAACACCCTTTGGAGAGTCTTCACACAGGAGGGCATCTGGCAGAGAATACTAAACAACAAATATTTCCCAAATTTATCTTTGATAAACTGGTATAGAATGACAGAGCACAAGACCAAAGGTGTGTCCAGAATATGGACTAGCTTAGTCCAATCGGTACAATTCATTAAACAGTGGCTACGTTGAGTGCCTGACACTGGTCAGCATATTAAAATCGACAAAGACAAGATTTTAGGTATGGGGGATATAGCAATACTTTCTGATGAAACTATCTCGTGTCTGCATAATAAAAATATAACAGTATTAGCAAATGCATCAACCGGTTATAATCCAAATACTTTGATGGAATCGTGGATCAATAGCATAGTATTGGGGCTGACGGGTTCACAAAAGATAGAATAGGACACCTTTTGCGTTGAATTAAATGAAGTTGGGGTTTCTCTACAAGGCAACGAAGACGATCTATTATGGACAGGAGGAGATGCATCTGACAACGTTTCAGTCAAAAACATTTACAAAGAAATCCTTTCAACACTTAATCTCCCAGCGCAAACTGGATGGATGATAACTTTCTGGAAGTGGAACGTCTAGTTAAAGATGAAACTCTTTATCAGGATGGTTTCAGAAAATAAAATTTTGACCTAGGAGATGTTAAAGAAAAAAGGTTGGCATGGACCGGGAATTTGTATGCTCTGCAAGAATAACAAAGAAGACAACGATCATTTATTTGTTCATTGTCATTTCGCTAGGAATGTATGGGCTAGAGTGACTACCTATCTTAGTGTTAAAAACCGGTGGGAGGGGGGAATTTTCAATTTGGTATTTACTTCCTGGGTTCTAGATAAAATTGTTCCCACAAATCTGGCAATTTTGGTATACTGGTATATTTGGCTCGAAAGAAACCAGGTTTTATTTGAAGATAAGAAACCATCCATTGGGGCTGTAACTTGTAGGATTATTGGGGCACACAACCCTCACACACATCAACAAAAATTATTTGCCAGGTACAAGAGACCTCTCGAACAATCGGAGGATATTACTTTTGCCTTCTTTGTTGGGGCTTCAATCAGAGGAGGCACAATATGTGGTGTAGGGGAAGTGATAAAACAACCTGATCGGGAAGTAATCAGATGGTTTATCAATGACGAGAGGGGTACAAATACAAAAGCAGAATTGTTTGGTGCCTGGGTGACACTTACGCTTGCAAAACTGTGGGATATCAATAGACTAAATATCTTGGGTGACTCCAAAGTCATAATAGATTGGCTGAACCAAAAAGCTAACCTACATGCTACTGAAATTGAAGGTTGGATGCGTAGGACAAGATCGATCATCACAGATTTCCAAGAAATAAAGTTCACACACATTTTTTGGGAATACAACAAAGAGGCAGATTCCCTCTCCAAACAAGGATTGCTGGAACAAAAAGGAATACTAAATTTTTTCTCAGTGATTGATGGGAGGAATGGCCCTATGTCTCAGATTAATTTGTTCTGAAATGCTCTTTTGTCTTTATTTTATTAATCAGCCATAGATATGGAGCACTATTAGTTTTCCGGTGTGAAACTCGAGGGTGACTTGGAGTCCCTGAGTATATGAAAGAACTCTTAGTCTTACTTATTTGTCAAAATGTTATCTGGTTTTTTTTTTTTCCAGTGGAGATATTCCTTGGGAAGTTTTCTGCAGATGTAAATGAATTTTTATTAATATAAAAATTCGAGCGAATTTTCATTTGAAAAAAAAAAGGCGTGGCATTTAGAGTAAGGGATCATTAGTGTGCATATTTGAGACACAATAATTTTTGCACTAAGGTATTAGGGAGTTTAATAGATTTTGAGTAAAAATGGATTTATCTTAGTATAAACATATTGAATGAGAAGGAATGTAACTTTTTATTTCTAATATAAACATACTCGTGATTATATTGCTCAAAACGAATCAAAGGACATGTTGTCGAAGAATTGACATCCCATAAAATGGTCTAGAAAAATTCAAGAAACATAGAAATGCATCAAATTAATGGGAATAGGAAAATGCTCTCTTTATCAATTGCAATAGTAATTGCATTAAGATCTTTGTCAAGGGAGAACATCCTGAATAAGAATACAATAACTCAATGTTTCAAAATCTTCCAATCACTCTGAGCCCTTATGCTATCAAAATTTATAATGAAAAGGTTAGTTACAAATGGGTAGGAGATAAATTGATTCATCTTGTATGTGATTCATTAGTGTACTAAAAACCCAGACACCTCTTTACCTTAAATGTGTTTTGGTTGGTTTATGCAATGAAGACCAAATGACAACCCTAATGACTGGCCTGAAGTTGTTGCATAATGGTTGTGCATAGAGGATATGTCCCCACTTGGAAATCAATGTACCTTATTGCTTTAGGGTACATTTGAGGAAACTAAACTCTCAATTGTTTAAGGGTGTAACATTTAGCTTGATGTGCATACTACTTGGCTCAAATAACTCTGAAAAAAAAAATGTCTTCATCACGAGTAGACTCGAGTTGTTGATTGATGACTCAATCAATCTAAACTGGTGATAAGTGTTCTAGATACAAATTTGTAGGCACTAAAACTTCATCATGTTTTGATTCAAAAAATGGTGGACGATAAAGATTTAGTAGATCAACATGAAATATTGGATGCATTCCCAAAGAAAGTGGTAGATCAAGTTGGAAATCATTATCGCCCACTTTGCTGATAATGGAGTAAGGATCATATAAAAAATGCTTGATCTTTCGATACAGACCCTTAAACCTTTCCTTTTATAATTGTAACCAAACTCAATGACCTACTTGGAAAGAGTGAGTAACTCGATGTGCATCATGTATTTTCTTATAATTTTGTTGTTGGCATTGCAAGATAACACACATTTGTTCATGGGTTCATTGAATCTACTTGATGAATGTGGTTGCTCTGTCTTGTTTTTTAGAAATCCTAGGACTAGAGGATGTAAGAATGAGACATCAATGTGGCTTGATGGTTGGAAACCAAAACTAGTTTGGAAATGACAGATGTTTGATAGAACTTTGAAATGATTTGTTATGAGCTTGTTGAATAAAAGGTATATTTTCATCCTAGGTAATAGGGTTGTGCATGATTATACATACACAACATATGAACTAAGGCTTCATTGACTACTTTCCTTTAGCCATCATTTTGAGAATGGAAAGCAGTAGAGAACTTGATTTTGATGTCAAGCATTAACCTCAATGCATTACAGAGATCACTAAGGAATCTAGAATCACAATCATACACTATAGAAGATGGTACACCTAAATGGCACCAAACATGGATGCAGTGTTGATGCATTTAGCATCAGACAAGTACTTCCATATTGGCTTCATTTCTAGCATGTGGAAGTCATCACTAATACCTCTCAAGGGAATTTACTTTGATTGAGTAATAATTAAAGTGAATGCACTTTTGTAATTAATGTGAGTTTAATTAAGTTAAATGCCTAAGTTTTGGAATTAGTAGCTTAAGTGAATTAAATTAAGTCCTAGCCATTAGATGTAAAGTGAAGGTGACATCTAATCTCAACCCTTGATCACTTTAAAGATCTAGGGTTTTGGATTTAGGGTTAACTCAACATTATAAAAGGTAGCCTAAGTGAGAGGATGAGACACACACGTGATGAGTGAGTGAGATCTCATTGATTGCATGGAGAAGGACTTCCATCCAAGTGTGGAGGGGCAAGTGCCAAGGAAAGGAGAAAAGGGCCAACAAGGTAGATAAAATCCAATTAACAAGAACAAATGATTGATCTTGAGGTTTGTAGGGATAGGTTATTTGATGCATTGTATTTTCCTTAGATGGGCCACTATCCTAGGATGACAGCCCAAGATTTTATCTAATAAAATCAACAAGGTGTTGGTTTTTCCTTCAAGGTTTTTCCAGGGGTGTTTACCCAGAAATCTCGAGTGCAACGTGTATGGTTTTTTATTTATGATTCTACTGATTGTTCTATGCAACTCTCTTCGACCCTACTGCGAGAGGAAGAGAAAATTCAACTTAAAGTGGACCATTGTAAAGGTGAGTTGACCCCCTCGACCGACGCAGGTTGACTCAACTCATGGCTATAAGTGAAACCCTCGACTTGTTAACTGCTCGTTGAAGTGAAGAAATTTGACCCGCGGACAAATTTTCCCACAAGTTCGACTTGACCTAGGCACACCATAAAATTTCCTTTGTCGACTCAAATGGAAAAGGATGCTCGACATATAGATCCATCCGATTTTCACCCATTGGAGGATTCGACACACTAGTGTGACCTGTCTCCCACTTTGAATTTTGGAGTTCGAATCGACTAAAGAAGAATTCCCCCTTTTTGGTGTGCCACTTTAAAAGGGAATTTGATCAACCATCTCTCGATGATTGGAAGTGTGGCTTAGCTCAACTCAAGAGTCAATACCAACCTGTCTCTTATTGCCCACAAGTTTGACTTGTGAAAACGGACAACAATAAACTTCTATCCAACTCCCTTTTGTGCGTAGATCTTGTTATTTCATGCTCCACTTCATTGGTTGCAATCGACCAACAATTTGCATTGGTGGTTTCTTCACCTAGACGGCCAGATATGTGAGTTTTGGCATTTTATGTGTGCAAGCATAGTCTTTCCTTAATACACCAACAAACCATCTTGGTGTAAGTCACCGGACCTCTTATTAAAGTTGCCTTTCCATCCATAATCTTCTGTTGCAGATTTGTGTTTGGATCATGTCCTCCATCGATGATGGGAATATTGGATGAAGACGAAGCTCTAACGCTTCAAAAATTGTAGGAGATTCATGAGAAGAAGGATATCACCTTGGAAGAGTCTCACAGTTGACTTCGTGCAAAATTCGCTTCCTTGCAAAATGTCATTGCACAGTTGCACACTGAGAATCAACGCCTAAGCAGTAAATTGAAGCCAACCCATACCCAACTAGAATGTGAGGCTACTCTCTTTCAAACTAGCCTTCTACAGCAGTTGATGAAAATTCCAAGAAACTTATTCACTTAGAATAGACCATGGAGACCATTTTCCAAGAACTGATGGATGATTTTGGTGACAAGACTGATCTTGTCGATGATCTGGTGAAAGAGGTGAAAGTCCTCTCTCATGAAAATATTGACTTGAAGACAAAAAATAAAAGACTGAAAAATCAATTAAAATATGCAGAAGACATGTTCTAGACTGTTGTGCCTGAGCACTCCAGAAGATTTGCTTCCATGGGGAACATTGTTGCTTTCTTTTTTCAAACCCTTGCAGACGAAATTGAAGAAAATTTTGACCTTATTGAAGACTTGGAGGAAGAAGTGAAATCTATTCATCATACAATAGTGAACACCAATGTCATCTAGTTGATGGAACAAAATACACAACTGACTCGTGAGGTTGCCCATTTGCAGGCCTCCATTGATGAGCTTAGTGAAAAAAAATCTCCTCTTCAAGAAGATAACAATCGATTGTTTGAAAAGTATCATACATTGAAGGAATATTACGATGCCATATTGTTGCAGTTAACTAAGAAGGATGAGAGTCTTCGGAGCTTGCAAATTACTAATGTTGAGACAACTACTGAGAATAAGATTAATGTTGTTGAGCTACCAGATTCACCTATTTCTTCTTACACCATTGTCGCTAGTCCAGTTATTTGTGAGAAGACTATTGATGTTGTTGAGTTGCCAAGATCACCCATTTCTTCTCCATCCCCTACTTCTATTTGTAAGAAAGATGTTGCCAATTTATGCTTTGAAAATGATAATTGTGTTGTTTCACCCAGCTTTTAAAAACACACTACATGTATATGATCTCGATTACTTAACGAGATGGGATATATCGGAGGAGGACTTGGAAAGAATGGACATGGTATTGATGCTCCTATTATGCCTGAGATGTTTCCACCAAGAACATGTCTTGGATATATGTTGTTGTTGCCTCCTTGACTACACCTGCCCTTGTTGCAAACAAGGAAGTTTTGTTCGTTGCAGGTGGAGTTCAGATTGATTTTCCAACAGAAAAATCTATTGAACTAACTAATGAGATGGATGTTCCTCCCATACCAGAGACTGAGGATAATATTGTTGATGACATTATTGTGGATATATCGGGTTTTTCTACTCCTTAGAGTACACAAGACCCTGAGCCTATATCTCTTGGTCAACCAACACAAACCTCTATGCCTTATCATCATCCTTGCCATCGTAGACATGGAAATCGTGATTTCATATCTTTTCAGAAGAGATGTAAAATACATAACCATGGATATGTACCGACTACCAAGATAGAATGTGGTTGGAATGATGAGTGGTCATGGACGCATTTGAACAAATGTTTGATGAGTTCCTACCATTGTGTTTTGTCAGTTGTACGAATGTGCAATGCTCCTCTTCATTATTGATGCTTTGTAGTGCTCGACCACAGGCTCGACCCAACTTGATAGTCAACTGAGTTTCAACTCGATATTATCTGGCGACTGGTGTTTTGACGAAGATTTGTTGTTGACGCTTTGACCCCTTAGTTGTATTTACGGGGGGAGCACTTTGAAGTTATTTATGTGTAAACCCAACTACTGTACCTTTGTACCTGATACAGAGACTGTCTACCTTGGTAGAGACTGTTGGATTGATAGAGATTGATTATATTTGTGTTGTCTTGTTGTATAGTCGACTGACCGACTAGGACCATGTTTTGATAATGGATTTTACAACCAATTTGCAATGGATGATTGTTTCTTTGGCATTGATCCGTGTTGATGGTGATCAAACTTCCTTAGGAGTGTTGTTGTATCGTCTTGTGATCATCTTTTATAGTCAGAACAAATTCAGGGGGGTGTTGGAAGATACAGCTCCATCATAATTGTTTTTCCTCCAAGCTGAGTTTACGAGGGGGCTGTTGGAACATGCAATTCTTTTGTAACCTCACCTTGTCGGATATTTTGAGTCAACCAAGTCTTTGGGTCGACGACCAACCAAACCCTCAAATGACCATGTCCACTTATGGATTCTCGATCCACGTTTTATAGATAGGTGCAACCACCTTCACCCGAGTTTGTTGGTTTGGGTCCATGACCAAACCCATTTATTGACGATCCTTGTGATTGGTCTATCATAATCTCAGATTGTTAGATCATCTCGAGAGATATGCTCTCTCTCTCATTGTGCGACTTGTTCTTCAGTGCTATGTTGTCTTTGAACACCACTGCTTCTCTAGAATCTGTTCTTCTCTCAATTCAATCCATGTTCCAACATAATTTTGCAGTGCAAGAAAAACAAAATCGGTATGCAGGCTGTAGGGTGAAAGATAAAACCTAAAAAATGAAAAAAGAGGGAGAATTGTACAGTTGTACGACCATCGTATGGACTGTACAGTTGTCATACGACGTACGTATTGGTTGAGACAGTTGTAGATTGGGATGTGAAGACTACAGTGTGAGCCAGCATTGGTGGTTTTGGTAGCAGTTGAGGGTTGATCGTGAAGAGTGGTTGGGACATGGAGACAGAGCCACCAGATTGAAGAAAGATCCTCATATGGAGAAAGGTTGCATCATGTGTTTGGAGCAATCGATGACTGAGAAACCGTAGGTGACAACTAGAGTGCAAAGATCAAGCATGTGGAGGAGGCATTGATAGCCACAGCTGCCAAGTCGATAGTCGTAGCCTCCAACTAAGGAAAATTTAGTTGGGAATCGGCGTGGGTGCAGGAGAAACATAGGTATGTTGTACAGGTCGGCATACATGGACAAGTCGCGGGATTTGGAGATCCTCGGTAGCATAAGGTGGTAGAAAATACGTCCAACGGGGCTAAGGCTATAGAATTCCATGAACAAAGTTGGAGCCACCAGCTGTTGTAGTAGCAATCCGCAAGCTCAAGTTGTAGGTGACAGTGTGGAGGCATTGCAGAAGAGTGGCTGGAGAAATCGCAATTGTGGTGTGTTGAGATCCGGACGCGGACATGGAGAAAGGATGGCAGGGAGAAAAGGTCCATTAGTGGGACCTGCAGCCAACAACCAACATTTGCAGCCACCAACAAATAAAGGAGCCAACAAAGAGTTGGGTGTTGCATCCATGGAAAAGGGAACGAGCGTAGAAAGTAAGGAAACTATCGAGTAAGAGAACCAGCACGAGCGAGTGGAGGCACTTTTGTAATTTGTAATTAATGTGAGTTTAATTAAGTTAATTTTTTAAGTTTTTTTCATTAGTAACTTAAGTGAATTAAATTAAGTCCTAGTCATTAGATCTAAAGCGAAGGTGAGATTTAATATCAGACCTTGATCACTTTAGAGATCCACGGTTTTGGATTTATGTTTAACTCAATGTTAAAAAAGGTAGCCTAAGTGAGATGATGAGACACACATGGGATGAGTGAGTGAAATCTCATTGATTGGGTGGAAAATGACTTTCATCCAAGTGTGTAGGTGCAAGGGATGAGGAAAGGAGAAAAGGGACAACAAGAGAGATAATAGTCAACCACCAAGATCAAAGGACTGATCTTGAGGTTTGTAGGGATAGGCTATTTGTTTCATTGTATTTTCCTCGGATGGGTCATTATCATAGGACGGGAGCCAAAGATTTTTTCCCTTTGGGGATTTTTCAAGGGTGTTTACCCAAAAATCTCATGTGTAATGTGTGTGGTTTCTTATTTATGTTTCTATTGATTTATTTGTAATGTTGGTTTAAAAAATCAATCATTCTTTTATTCATATTAATCTGGTTAATAAGTTTTGACAACAAAGATTAAACTAGGATGTAAGTGTCGAGAATTGGGTTGAGAAATTAACATAAAGTATAGATAAGTTGTGTCAAGAGTTGTGGTATATTTTTTAAAATGGATCATAATAGCCATTTTAGAGACACAATCAACAATAATTAAAACATAGTCAAGTTAATGTTTAGTCATATGTAAACCCTCGAGAGAAATTCTCCATTCACAAATTCGTAAGATTCATAAGGAACATGCAAAGATGCATACATATCCAAAAGGTGACTAGTTGGTTTGGCAATAGAATGAGAAACACAAGATTTGAGGTAGTGTTCAACATCTTGGCTCATGTGATCCCAATAAATCATAGAAGAGAGACAAAATAGAATCATGTTTAATGAGGTGGTAGATTCTTCCAACTAGATAATGTCCCATGAATTTTTGAAGCAACATATTTTGAAGACCATTTTACGATAGACTAATAGACCAAGTGTACATTTTTTTAAGAACTATGATGCCTTCAAATCGTTGATACAACATTTAAGGAGAACATGCCAAGTTTCAAATACCAAAAGACACTTTTTGCGGTAATAGTTGGAGTTTTGATAACATAGTTAAATTTAAGAAACAAAATACTTTTGTAGCATATTTAGATGGAAGATAAACGAGAGATTATCATTACCTAGCCTCAAGTATACGAATTATGTTTATAATACTTTTGTGCACCAAGTTGGACCAATGAATAACATTGTCATTAACCAACTTCAAATGTAAGAATGTCATTAACAAACCTCAAATGTAAGAATGGTGTTTTAGATGCCACTCTGAATATTGTCAACTATGGTATAAAAAAAAAAAGACACATTTTGAAACAATTATTAAAGAATTTTGAATATTTTTTGCACCATTTTTTATTCGAGATTAGAGACTAGCATTAACAAACTTTGAGCAAAAGAATAATGGTTATAATTTTGATTTTGAATTTGATTTTTAAAAGGCGGTCATTGTGGATTTATATGGATTTAATGGCATGTGTCAACCATTATAAAGAGGATATGTTTATTACAACATGAGTTGACTTAATGGTTAATAACATGTGTTTCCTTCTTAAAAGTGATTTGTTCAAATCTGGATTAGGATAGGGTATGTATACCTCTATAAACTAAGTAGTCAAACCACTTCACCAAAAAATATGTAACCTTAAAATTACAATATAAAAAAAAATAGGCATATACATTAATATTATAACTATTAAAGCCCTTGAAAAAAATAGGCATATACATTAATATTATAACTATTAAAGCCCTGGATGGGGTGTCATCCAGTCAGAATGTGTATTAAATGTAGGAGGGGAGGTTGAGCCATTTGGCAACTCACGTCTTTAAGAAATCAAGAGGAAATGACCTCTTCACTTCTCGGTCCGGATGTAGTTCACACCATGGCTCTGAAGCAGAGGAATTTGTATGAGAAGTTGGAGTGTCGATCTGCTAACGCCGTGAGAATGCATCCTGGGTATGTGGGAGTTAAAGAGGAAATAACTAATTACCCCATATCATGCCGAATGGAAAGGACCTCAATGCATTGTTTTGAATGTCAAGTTAATGCAATGTTTCTCTAGGTTAGTCATTATGTTGGTTATTGTTGGCTCTAGTCCTATCAGTTTGTGCTCCATTACTCT
>ML782703.1:5083-28321 GCA_009831015.1 Picea engelmannii
CCACTTCAAAGGTTTAGTGTTTGAATTTATGTCTAATTCAAGCTTAGAGAAGCATTTGTATCCCAATAGGGATGACACCAATAGTGAGGATGTGTGTGAATTGGGATTGAAATCCCGATTAGACATTGCCATAGATGTGGCCCATGCAATGGAGTATCTTCATCATGATTCTTTTGTGCAAGTAGTGCATTGTGATCTAAAACCTAGCAATGTACTTTTGGATGGAGATATGGTAGGCCATGTCACAGATTTCGGTATTTCCAGATTAATTGGTGAAATCTCTACTAATTCAGTCACTTCAACACTTGCTTTGAGAGGAACCATGGGCTACATTGCCCCAGGTATGAATTTTTAGAACATAACTTTCACTTGTCTTTTCTCATTCACAATATCGTGTAGATTGGTTGAATAAAATTTAATGAAGGTTTTATGCATTGCAGAGTATGGATTAGGTGGGACAGTTTCCACCCAAGGGGATGTTTACAGTTATGGCATTCTTTTATTGGAAATGTTTACCAGAAAACAACCAACTAGTGACATGTTTGTTGGAGACCTAGACTTGCACAATTGGGTCAACTTCGCATTTCCAGATAGATTGAAAGAAGTAATTGACAATGGTATTTTTAGTGAGGTGTATGTAGATGAATTTGAAGAAAATAATGTATACAAATGTCTAATTTCTTTGCTACATGTTGGTTTGCTTTGTTCAAAATATTCACTAGAAGGAAGACCAACTATGAGAGTTGTGGTAAGGATGTTGGAGAGTATTAGAGAGGATTTAGTGGCAAATGCAGTTGCTTCTAGGGGATTGAGACCAAGCATATCCAATTTGCAATACAAATGCAACAATGAATGATTCCCCTATGTCAAATGAACAAAGTTCTTCTACATTTTAGATTGTGAAGTTAATAACAACAAAAGATTTTTAATCTTGCCATTTTTATTAAAATGACAATATCTTTGTACTTTTAGTTGTCCAAGAAAATTTTGTTTTTCTACATTATTTATCTATGATTATTGTCAATAAAAATTAGACTCTTTTGAAACATGATATTAAATGTATTGAAAATCTACATTTGGTTTAACTTATTATCTATCCATAATGTTAATGTTATTATCCATGAAGTAAATTGTCCAAAAACAAATCGTAAATTGTGTAAAAATGAATTGCAATATTTTTACCTCTATAAATGAAACAATTATTATTTAAAATTCAGTCATAACTTCTAACCTAATAAATTAGCCTAATGATTTGATTCCACAAACCATGTTGGATTCTAATTAGTTTTTTTATATTTTTGAAAAAATTAAGTGTCATTGCTTTTCGAGATTCTCTTATACCTTTTAAGGTATTAAAAAGCATTTGATTTTCTAATTTGACTTGGGCAGTTGAAATTCTAACCAAATGATATGGAAGATATATATGTAATGCAAACCTTGAGTAACTTTCAGACATTGGCCATGTTAAATCTTATGGCTATGATACTGGTTTCCTGAGCTCCATTCCCACCTATTACTCTGGAAGCACGACAAAATTATTTCCGAATCTTTTATTATCTATAAACCATGTGTTGCATGGGATCCATTCCCACCAAAACAGGGATGGGGTTTTTTTCTCGGGTTAAAAAATACCATTCCCAAATCTATGATCAAGTCTACAAGGAGAAACCCCTTGAACCAGTGAAAAATCGCGTCTAACTGACCATTCTCAAAATTGACAATAAGGTTTTGATTAATAAGTTTACTATATTGTTGATTGTGTCTCAAAATTGACAAAAAGGTTTTGATTAATAATTTTACTATATTGTTTCAAAATTGACAGTTACATGGTGGATAATCATTTTTTAATATTAAACCTCATTCATGAAAGATATTTTTAATTTTAAATGAATCTGTAGATCTTCT
The DNA here is from genome assembly GCA_009831015.1 of Picea engelmannii. NCBI lineage: Eukaryota > Viridiplantae > Streptophyta > Pinopsida > Pinales > Pinaceae > Picea > Picea engelmannii. The sequence continues at coordinate 6,989 of ML782703.1, forward strand.
AAATGATTTTTACAAAATTTTGATTTGAATATTATAAAATAAGGTTGTGTGAAATCAGAATCTGTAAATCTCCTAAATGATTTAAAAAAAAATTTGAATTTTAATTTGAATTTTAAATGAGGTTTGGATCAATAATACAAACTGAAAATTCAAAATTAGTTAGGTGGTGGATGATACTAAACCTCATTCATGAAAATATAGTGTTTCGTTCAAAGACAAACTGAAAATTCAGTTAGTTAGGTGGTGGATGATACTAAACCTCATTCATGAAATATATTTTTTAATTTAAAATATTCATAAATCTTCAACTTTCCTATATAGTGTTTGCTTATAATGTTTCGTTCAAAGACAAATGAAAATTCATAGTTAGTTAGGTGGTGGATGATACTAAACCTCATTCATGAAATATATTTTTTAATTTAAAATATTCATGACTCTTCAGCTTTTTTAAATTATTTTTAGGAAATATTGATTTGAATGGTCTATTTTTTAATTTAAAATATTCATGAATTTTAATGATCTTTACAAAATCTTGATTTGAATGGTGTGAAATATGGTTTTGATAAACAATTTTACTATATTGCTTGTTTTTTATGTTTTCTTTAGAGACAGCTGAAAATTGACAATTAGATGGTGGATGAGTTTTTTTTAACACTAAACCTCATTACTTTTTATTTTTTAATTTATCAATTTGATATACAAATTTATTTTTGCACATCATTTATCAGACATAGAGAGAGGGAAACTAAAGTCATTCAAAAATTAGAAATTGCATTTTCTAAGGATTTTACAAGGGACTTCCTCTTAGGGTAAATATGATTTTGTAGAAGTTCAAAGCTTTGTCATGTTAATCACTGAAATAGAATCTAGGTGGAGAGGATAAAACTCCATCACACAACCATTCAGGCTCCAATTAACCATTGATAATAAATTATCTAACATATCTTGGTATTTCTCATCATCACTGCCTACCATAAGAAGAACTTTATGCCATGGACTTGAGCGAGAAAGGAAGAGATCATATTTCAGAGGAAGATCTATACTTTCCATTATGGGGAAGATACTTGTCATAGAATTGTTTCAACGCCCATCATAGCAGTAATGATTTAATTATCAAATGCATGTTCTATATAGACTATAATTAGCTGGATTGATAGGTTTAAAAAACAATTTCCTCCTTAGACTCCAATTTGTTCATAAAGGATTATCGTATTGCTTGAAATTTTCCAATTCCAGAGAAATTATTATCCTAGGTTTCAGGATATGATAGATATTGAAGCCATCTGTTGGACAAAGACCAACCTCTATCTGAGTGATTATTTTTATCTAAACATTTTATTTCTATCAAGGTTGTTTTTTTAAGATTCCTCTACATCCTGATCTTGAGTGACATATTTCATTTATGAAAAATCTGAGTATGGTTGTTTTTAAGTTCATCCATTGAACTATGAAAGGTGTCTCTATGCTAGGAAAATTACCTAAAACGTGTACTTGACCTATACACCCACGCCAAACATTTTGAAAAAAATCTTTGAGCTAATATAAATTTGGAGCATGTGACAACTTGTCCTATACCATTCCATGGACAATCATTTTCTAAGTAGCAATTATCTTTTCTTGCCTTTATTTCTGACAAAATCTGCAAATTGCTTCCTTCAAAAAATTTCCACTCAATTGAGAAAGAAATTTTGCAGTATTGTATATGCAAACATCGATCTTCTATGTTGTCGACTATGCACATATGACACACTATCATTTCATGGTTGTAAGTTTGTGGTTTCCAAGATTTGAAAGCAAAATAACTTGCAAAAGAAGAGGGATATGAGAGAGCTATACATATGCTTTTTAATCACAACATATGAGATATCATTTTTGGGATCAAATGCGTAGAGTAAGTCATTAGTCTTTGACCCATATCCATGTCTATTAATCACAACTAACCAATTTCTCATGATTTTTCATAGTCCACTTAGCACTCATTGTATCAGGTGATGCTCATAGGGGTGAAGAAGTGGGATTGAAACTAGCCAAATGAATCGCATAACATCAATCATTACCTATGGGGCTTGCACAGGTAACCATGGATTTTCGAGTAGTCACCCATCCCATGACTCCTCTACCTCAAGTGTGTTTAACTGTGGAGTTTTCCCCACAATCAAGCCCACTTAGATTGCTACCCCATTTGCGAAACCTTAGCAAGTATTGTGACTTATGAACTATTGAGTTAGAGCTTCCTTCACTCTTTTTATTTAAGTATTGAGGGGATTTCTCAATGCAATATATGAGATATCATTTTCAATGTCAACTGCATAGAGTAGGTCATTAATTTATGACCCATATCCATGAGTATTAGTCACAAGTGACCAATTTCTCATGATTTTGAATAGTCCACTTAGCGTTCATTGCATCGAGTGATGCTCACAATGGTGAAGAATTGGGTTTGAAACTAGAAAAATGAATTTCATAGAATCAACCATCACTTCTGGGGCTTGCACTTGATAACTAGGACTTCTCAGGAAGTCACCCATCCCAAGACCCTAACCCTAATTGGCAGGCAAAAAACCATAACCCTAACCTTGGACTACTGTTAGGACATGTTAAATATTGGGTTGTTAGGTTAGAAAGGGGTTTCATTCTCATTGTATTGATTTATTATTCCATAGTTGCGTGGAGAAAAAGAGTGGGATATTGTGAGAAAAACAAAGAAAGTAGAAGCCCTCATATTAGCCATATAGGCCATAGTGTTTATGGAAACTCCATATTAAATTAATCTTTCTTTATATTTTCATTTCAGATATGAAAAGAAAAGAGAAAGGAATAGTCCTCACCTTTTGGTTGGGTTTTTCCATATTGGGTTTCCTAGGGTACATCTTGCGTTCATTGTGTGGATGGTGTGGTATTTGTTGTTTTAGCTTCTTTTATTTGTTCTATGATTACTTTAGTATTTTTAAATTTTAAGCTTAAGTGAACACTCCATAAGAAATATTTTGTAAAAACTTGCAAGATTTATTGTGACAAGTTGTTCCAACGAAATCTCCATGATAATTTACCAATAATATTAGTATTAGAGCAAGTTTGTTTGGGTTTTTTCTAGAAGATTCCAGGGTCCAAAAATTGTCTTAAAGAAAGAAGTCTCAAACTCTACCCATGGTGGACGAGTACAATAGAAATCCAAAAGATGAATTGGAGGAGAGATTTATAGAGTTGGAAGTACAACTCCGTGGAATCTCTCACAACATGTTGATCCTCATGGAAACTATAGATAACGAGTTTAGACTTTTGGGGAATTTGGTAGCTCTAAATTAGGCAGTAGATCTAATAGGAATCTAAAGACAAAGAAGAACTTGAGAAAGAGCTAGAAAAGGAGCCGGAGAAAGAGATACCAAGTTCCATCATCACCTCTTACCACACTGACTATTCAAAGTGGAAGAAAAAGTGGACATTGAGCCCTGTGAAGGTGAGATTGAAGTTGTTAAGTTGAAAAATGGGTTGCAACAGTTGGAAGTATATTTCAATGTTCATATTATTGGAGAAGAGAAAAATATATCATTTTCTTGACTAAAGTTACAAGGCCACAACCAAACTTTGTGGGAAAACCACACAAAGACGATTAGGTTGAAGGGTGATCCATTGGTAACTAAGTTAAAGGTGTTTAAAACCTTCATTAAGTCCCATTTTTACCCTATTGGGTATGAAGTGGACCAATGGATCGATTTTCATTACTCCCTATAGAAGTAATGCCAAAGTGTACAAGCTTACACCATTGAGTTTAGAAAATAATATGTTATGTTGGGAATATCTTCCAAGACCCTAGATGTACTCCTTAAGTATCCAGGTGTTCTCCATAGGAATTCAAGAAGGAAAGTGATGCTCTTTAAACCTAGGACCGTTTATGAGGCATGTGTGAAAGCACAATATCTAGAAATGCACAAGAATAAAGGACAACTAAATTGTTCCAAGAAAACAAACCAACAAGGTGCTTCCAAGGAGGGAAAGAAGAAGTGAAAAGGAAAGGAAAATAAGACAACAACTACTACACATCAGCATAAGGATCCAATCAACCATTGTAACCATTGTAATATCGATGCTCACATCAAAGACACATATTAGGAGGTACACACAGAGGTAAATTCAAAGAACTGCAAGAAGGAAGCGAAGAAGAAGAACATGTTAGTCATAGATTTAGGGAAATGAATAGAGAGTAGCTCAAATGTAAATGAAAACATTTCCTATATTATAGTGCAGGAGGAGGTGAACCTGAGTATCATCCCTCCGAAGGAAGAGAAGGATATGACTAAACTATTCCATGACAAGATCCACATCAAGAAGACAAAGGTGGTTCTCTATTCAATTCTGGTTCACATGTCATCCTCATAGTAGAAGAGTTGTTGAGTAAGTTTGGATTGTAAATTCATGACCATACTTTCCCATACCCATTGGGTTGGGTAAATAAGGATGTAGAGCTTGTTGTCACTAAGCAATGTAATGTCAAATTTACTATAATTGAAAACTACATAAATAAGTGGAGGTAGATGTAGTATGAAGTAGGAACATCCCTAGGTTTTTAGCAATCTTACACACCCAAAAACATTTTCAAATTGTTTCAGTTTTTGTTTCAAGTCTTTTTTTTCCTGATTTTCAACAACAATCGGGGTCTAGTATTTTGATCAATGTTATTTCATACTTTGGCTCTAAGGTCTAAAATATGTATATTATAGAGGTCACATTCCCCTACTTTCCCACCAAATTTCATCAGAAAATATTGAGTTAATGATGAAATAATCCTTAGATGTTAATTAATTCTTTAAACACACATTAACATCTATCCTGATTCAAAATATTATTTTGATCGTCTTTGACAGATTGCAAAACACACTTGAATCCTTTTACTTATCCAAAACTTCATAAAATGATGAATGTCTTGTAGAATAATGAGAGATAACACAACAAAAAATAAAATAACTAAGAAGACAAGATTTGATGATGGAGTTCACCCCTCTTGGGATACATCTCTAGGTCCCTTTCCAACAGTGATATCGCTCTTCATTAATCTCAAATGTCAAAATTACAATGAAATGGACTTACAAATTCCAAATTTGAAGTCACTCTTCAATTATGTTGCTAAACTCCAGAAACAAAGGTTGCTACTAAATTCCTTTCAAAATTCTGAGAAAAATGAGTATACACTTGACTATATCTGAACTGGCCCTTAATAACCCTCTTTGGCACGTAAAACAATGCACTATAGCCCTCATACACAGAAATATAAACTAATATATTCATAAACAACATCTTAGAAAAAAACATACACCACCATCATACTCCTCTCAAAAAACTGAGAAGAATGAGTATAAACATGACTATGTTTGGACATGGCATGAAAAACGAGGCAAATCCATGACCCCTTGGCATGTAAAACAATGCACCATACTATTGGCACGATTTTCCATACACTTTATTATGTCCCATCTCAAGATTCATGCCTAGTTTCAATAGGGTGCGGGCCCAAACTGTGACCCGTTCTTTACAGTGACATAGGCATCAAATTAAATGCAATTTTGTTGGTTTGTTGTAACAAGTCCCAACTGTGGCGCACTGGTAAGCGGATTATGTGAAGTCCTTAGTATATTGGAATATTCCTCCAGAGATTCTTGTGGAGGTCGGGGGTTCAAAACCCACCAAGCCCCAATAATTTTGATCTGTAGCCCAACTTGGGATTCTCGAAGGTGTTAGGTGGTGCCATTTGATTGGTCCATGTGGCATTCTATCAGTGGCCAATATTTCCAACTGTACCATGCCACGTGGTGTCACTGGATTAGGCCACATGTTTTACGACCGTGTTGACTGTGTTGCTGACGTAACTTCCACATGTCTCCCATGTCATTGTACGGTAGGCCACGTGTCACCCTTTTAGTGGTGCCATGTGCACTATACGGTCTGCCATATGATCCGTACGGATGACACATGGCACTTTTTTATGGGTCCAACTGGGTGATAAATCGTATAAATCTAGGTGACACATGGAAACCCCTAGTGCTGCCACATCGTCATGCTGACATCATGTTGACATCACATGTCCATGTGTCACTCTTTAAGCTTTCCATTTGTCGTATGGATGTTGCAGTCATCCTTCCATGTTGACTGTATGGAAGGACACATGTCATACTCTGATTCATCTAATTCAGTTGTACAGATGCCATGTGGAAATCTTCCATACTTCCACATCAGCACGCTAACGTCATTTGTATGGACTGCCCTGTCATCATTTTGCCATGTTTTTGCTAGAACTTTGAAAGGCCATAACTTTATCATACAGAATCTGTTTGAGGCGATTCACACGTCATTGGAAAGATCTCGTCGAGATATTCATAATCAAGTCATTTTCAAGAGAATTTGAGATAATCGATTTCTGAGCATTCTGGATCCTTTTGGATCACACCTTCCCACAGAAGAAATTTTGGTCCTCCAAAAGTATAGATCCTTCAACAACTTAGTGATGATAATCCTTTTTCACTCTTCCACGTTGCTGAAATAACTTTCATGGATTATTCAACAACTTAGTGATGATAAGACTTTCTCACTCTTCCACCTTGCTGAAATGCTCTTTGACTAATATCCATCTTGGAATTGATCTTTTCCTTGGATCTTCATCTTGAATACAGATTCGATCTCCTGCTTGAACTTCCAAAAGCTCAAGGAAACCAAACTATATCGATGTACTTATATTTGCTTCTCTGGAACATGGCTTTGACTCTGGCTCTTGGCAATATCTCTGACTCTGGCTCTGGCTCTGGCTCTTGGAAATATCTCTGAATTTGGCTCTGGCTCATGGATACTAGCTCTAGTTATTAGCTATAACTCTATCTTTGGTTTCTGGCTCATTGATTCCTCAATTACAAAATTATTCTCACTGACTCTCTGCTCCACAATATCTATATATGAATCATGAACTCAAAATTCACTCCCATCTCCTCTTTTTTCTTGAAAATAATCCATCTTGGAAATCATGAAGCCAATTCGAATGTTGATCTATGCGTCTCCAATTTGGATTAACTGTTCATTTACTGCTTGATGTATATGTAGGAATCTTTGAATGAACTTCCTTTTCATTTCCTTCTCTCCCGCCCTGAAAGAAAAATCTAAACATGTTTTCCACAAACATCTGTATGTCTGACTTTCTTATGTACAAGGTATACATCTTACATGAACATGACATAACATATTAGAGATGTTTATAGCATAAATCATACATGACATACTTATTTCAGTATTATACCTCTTATCTTTACAAAGAAGACTATTTCTTTACCATCTCTAGGAATACATTGCATAACCATGATGCTCTTCCCGCTCTCGATATACATGTTGAATGCCGCATTATTTTGTTCTTTCACCTTTGTAATTCAGAATAAGAATGATATTACATAGGCAATTCGGTCCATATGCAGTGCATTAGTCGATAAAAAGACAATATTACAACAATTGTCTACACTGTTGTCGAAAGGATTTTATAAATCCCTAGAAGATCCCTCTCACTCTCGAATTCTCCAAGAGTAGCTAATAAAGAACAAGGATTTGGAATCCATACAAGAATCTTCTCACTCTTGAAATTATTTAAGATCGGCTACTAAAACCCTCTATTACAACAATGGAATCAATATTTAGAAGGTATTTCCATACGCATACTAACTTTGTTATTTACAATTATACATATTTACAAACTATTTTTCCAAAATGGAATCTTCTCTTGATACCTATCTAGGGACGAGATAGGTGGCGTCTTCATGGACTCATTCTTCCAATAGTGTTGGAAGGAGTCTCACAGCTTCTTGTCTCTGAAAATGAATTTGAATTTGACATTGAATCTAACGTTGAATCCAAGAAAACACTAGATCCAATTATAGGTCATCCAAGTAACCTATATAATATTTCCTTTTTGACACCAAGCACCATTGTTGTGTCATGAGTAGCTTTCTATGAATACACTAGTACTTTTCCATCCTGGAATGAAAATGCATATCCTTCATCTTCGAAAGCTAAAAATGAGAGTAAGTTCACTTTCAACTCTGGAACATATAGCATATGTTCTATTCCTAGAAATCTTCCTGACTCGAGTTGGAATCTCATGTATCCAAATCCTCTTACTGCTTTTCTGGTGTTAGTCCCAAATTGCACATAACAATCTATGTCAATTTCTAAGAAGGTAAGGGATATTGATCTCATTCCTATCATGTGGCGATATGATCCAATGTCCGTGAACCATACCTCGATGTCTTCATACACTATACTACTGAGACACGCCATCAAAAAGAATTATTTCTCAAATTTCTTAGCAAGACTATCAACTTTAGTTGAAGTTGCTACATTTTTTCTTGTAAGTGCCTTTACATCTTCCTAGTTATGCTTTGGATGAAGTTGTAGATATAGTGTCCAACACTTCTCAATCCAATCTCCAATATTACCACAATGAGTGCAGAAGTTCTTATTCCTATCTTGGAACCACAATCCTTTCTTTTCATTCTCTCTATTCTTCTTTGGAAAATAACCTTTGCTTCTTGCCTCCTTCTTGGATGGCTTCCCCTACAAGAATTGTCTCTTCCAACATTTCACCATACAATGATTATTTTCTCCACAGAATAAACATGGATATGTAGACCATAAGTTTATGCCAGTCTTATTGGTCGGAAACACCTTCATTCCTTCCTTGGAATGCTCATCTCTTCCTGGAGATGCTTTGCATTTTATTCCTTTCCCTAGGATGGAAGGTTGTTCTGGTAGAACTAAATTCTTGCAAAGTATCTAAACTTATTCATTTGAAGCTTCTCCTACTTTGGTTGTCTTAGAGAATTCTCCATATCCTTCTTGGCCATATCCCAATCATGCATAATGAGGTCTTCCCTCTGCCTATATAGGATTAGTCATTCCTTGGCCACTGATACCAACACCTTTTCCATCATATCCCATCTTGTTTAGTAACTTATAACCAATACCATATGTGTCTTCCTTAAATCCATCCAAAAAAACATTCTCATCATGATGGGAAGAAAAAGAACATGATGAATCATCTTTATGGCATACCTTGGTTATGGTCTGTAAACCTTTTGTAGAAGATGGATTCTTTTGCATAGGAGAATTTTCCTTCTCCACTTGCTCAGCTTCATGGAATTGTGCCACATTCTTTTCCTTAGCCTGCAAATCACTTTCCAATTCATGAATAATTCCCATTAGAAATTATCCATGGATTACCAACTGGTCTTGAATCTCTTGCCTCTCATCCTCGAGAGATTGTAGATGAATCCTCAATTCAGAGTTCTCCTTCTGAATCTATGATTTCATGTATTTTTGAAGCCTTAATTTCATTAGAGATTTACTCATGTTGTCCTTCACAACAAAGAGATTTGTGCTTCCTGTTATGAGGAAAATCTCTTTATGGCTAGGGGAAAACCACAACAGACGGAACGACACCTAGAAATCAACTCTAATCTCAAGTGTGCTATATAAATGAAATGTTAACAAGATAAGGCTAGAAGCCTACCTCATCCAGACGTTCAAAGAAGACCATTGTTGAGCATGCAACTTGACCTCAACAACCAAGATACTCAAGCATGTGGTAATAATATATAGTATCAACATATAAATTAGCATAATCCATTAACATACATGATAAATATGCCCATGGAAAGTAATTCAAATATTTGCAAGAAATCAATTGGACGAGAAAATAGTATATCTATCAAAGTAATCAATAGAAGTACATAGGTGACAAACTTTTGTAACGACACATATCAAAACCGAGAAACTAAGTCCCTCCAGCTGGGCCTCCACCACTTCAATCCTTCGCAAAGGCAAGCTCACATGTAGGAGTCAATCGGGTTCTCCATCACAAAGTAGGAAGAGCTTGGGGGCTGAACACAAGAAGTTCATACTTTCAAGGACAAAGGGATGCAGACTCAATATGAAGTGAAATTTCTCCAGAGTTTCTTTGCTCTCAATGTTGAATTGTTTATTAGGCTTGGATATGGCTCAATTTATAGCCTCCAAATGGAACTGAAGGGTTGAGTCAGAGTGTTTCTAGTAGATGGAAGGTCGAGGATTATGGATCACATGACATGGAATGGAAACCCGACATATTTTTTAATTTTTGAGCACCAAACCTGATGTACGCGGGATGTAGTGGAGCAACCTACGTATACACTTGTTGTATAACTGGTAGGGAATGTATATGTACAAAAATGATCTTTCCTTTGCAATATGGTTATTGAATGTAGGGAAAGGGAACATGAGGAGGTAGATGCAGTAGTAGAAATAGATGCAACGACCAAGAAATGATGTGGCCTTTATAAATTTTGGGCTCTCAAAGGAATGAGGGCTCAAGTGAGGTTGCTCTAGTTACCGGTAAACTATTGGGATCCAGAGACAGAGGCCTTCAACCTCGATGAGAAACCATTGAGGATTAAAGTGGACGACATATACGTTATCACAGGATTGTCTCCCCGAGGCGAGGTGGTGAATCTCAAGGCCTGAGAGGCTGGAAGTGGTATGATTATGGAGGAGTACATTGCCACCCACTGTGTTGCAAGCATATATAAGTTAGGGAGCCAACTCCCTATCAGAGCAATCGAGAACCTGAGTCTAAATATTGTCATTCTTGTACTCACATGGATATCAAGGTCAGCCTTGCTGCACCAGGTATCAAGGCCACTCATGTTCTATGTGGTGGAGTGTTTAAGACCTACTGTTTATGACTGGTGTACCTCACTACTAGCCAACATGAAGATCCAATTGACAGATTGCAAACAAGGTCGAATGAATAATTTCGGATTTGCATCCATACTTTGTAGTTTTTTCTTTGAGAGGGTTACAGGATTGAGCCCTAGAGTAGATATTACTCCACACGGTCTGTGTGATCCAACCATGTCATGATGGACCAATGTGATGAGGAGGCTAGGAGGTGGTAGGGTGCCAACCCCATACAATGATGAGTTATTTTACTGGTGGCGCGGACAGGTCATAGCCATTGACGACTATCCTTACAGAGGGATCGACTACATAGGGGACCATGACATGCCATTTCCACCAGGTTCCGCCTATGGTGATATTGGTAAGAAATGATTTTTTATATATTTCATTTTTTTTTGTGTTTTTCAATTTTGATAAAGGAAAAATAAAAACACAATTATTTGTGTATGGTATCAAGTATTAACAATTTCTTTGTTACACAGATGTAGGTATGCGACAACCAAAGGGATTCCCATGACATCGATGAAGGGGCCGAGGAGATGCAATAGTAGGCAGGGATGTAGATAGAGTGTTATAGAATGTGCAGGGGAACTTGTCTCGTTTGATGCATAGGATTCCCATGGTTCAAGTGGAGGATCTTCCAGAGGCGATGCAGCGACAGGTGGTAGGTGTACCCCGTGCATGAGTGTGACTCTTCCAGCATCTTGCAAAAATCATAGTGTGCTATCATGATACATATCCAACACCACAGGAATAGATTCCATGGTTATGCTATGTACCGGCCATATATGTATTTTGAGGGTGTGAGCCCCATTTTGTACTATGACACCATATTTTTTGGACTTGAAAGGATGAAATATAAAATTTTGGTCTTCGAATTTACTTATATATGTTACAATGTATAAATGTATGAATGTGTTTTCTTTACTTAGTTATGTGATAAATGCCAATCTAGAATGTAATTAGCATATGCATCAGATACTTGATTAGAAATTCTAGGGATGTGATTATGAGTAATAAAATCAAAGTATCATTCGAAAATTCGTACATGTAGGAATCGTCAGAGTAGAGTAGGATCTCTCACATGATAACTGTCGTTCAAATGACATACGACTAACTCAGAGTCCAGGAGAACTTCTAAAGATGGAACACCATGTGAAATGGCGTCGCGTAATAGCTCTATAATGGTGTTATACTTAGCCACATTATTCGTTAATGGCTCTAGACGAATGTCACCTGAAGACAATAGTTGACCCTCGGGTGAGTAAATGACCCAAGCGATGGAAGACATGTTCTCCCTATGACGACTCGCACCGTCCGCGAATCCTAAGTAAATTGAATATTCCATTGACATCTTCCAACCAAGGGGAAAACTCAATAAGCAAATCGATGATGCAAAGAAAAAGATAAAGAGGTATATACATTAAGATACACTAGTATAAAAAGGCCATTCCCAAGTTTGAGGGCTCAAGTGTAATACCTTTTAAGGTGAAGCCCATTTCCAGGCTCATCCAACATATTCCCCTCATAATCTTCTAATTCATAGGCTCCTTTCTCTAAGACACGTTGCATGATTTAAGGACCATGCCACATGGGGTTGAACTTACTTGCCTCCAGCGGTTCTTTGGCTTGGTCATAAAGGAGAACCAAGTCACCCTCAGTGTACTGTTGGGGAAAGACAAACTTATCGTATTGAACCTTAACACATCATTTATTCACTTCGATAGTCGTAGAGGCATCTTGACACTACTCATTGAGGTTCTCTAGGTGCACAAGGCGTTATTTAAGATTGGATGTGTTAGTTAGGAGCTCAATTTCCAATTTAAGGGAATGGTTTTCACATTCAATCAGAAGAATCAACTCCATGCCATGTACTAACTGAAAAGGGGAGAAACTAGTGGAAGTCTTTATCATGTTTCGGTATGCTCAAAGTGCAGGGTAAAGCATCACATGCCGGTCATATTTAATCTGGCTGACAGGTTTTTGCAAAATGGTCTTGAGATATTTATTCACCGCCTCTACCTATCCATTTTCTTGGGGATAATAAGGGGAAGATTGATCATGTTTAAACCCTAGTTTTGATGCTAAATCCTTCATCATTTCATTCTGAAAGTGACTTCCATGATCAGTGAAAATCTCTTTTGGGATTATGAATCGAGCTATAATTTGGTTGAACATGAAATAATGTTGCGGTCTTACCATCAAATTTACTGGTAGGCATGGCCTCTCCCATTTATTAAAATAATCCACAACCATGATAATATGTTGGTGCCCCCCAACTGAGGCTAGTTTGCAGTCCATAAAATCCATCCCCCACTTGGTGAAGGGATCGACGATGATTACTGGGTGAAGAGGGGTTGGATGCAAGTGCATTTTCCAAGTGAACACCTGGCAAGGGTGAAACTTCTTGACCACTCGAACACAATCTTTAAAAATGGACGACCAAAAATAACCAGCTCACAATATCTTTTGGGTTGTCACAGGCCTGCATAAATGACCACCACATGCCCCACTATGACAATCATTGAGAATAGCTTCAACTTCCTCAAGAGTCAATAAATGACATAAAATATTATCCACCCCTCGACGATACAAAGTGTCACCGATAATAAGGTAGTTCTTAGCCTGATGACATATACGTCGTTGATCGTCTCTCGACAGATGTTGGGGTAGCTTCAAGGTTTAAAGGTAGATAAAAATGTATCCATACCATAGATCTGAAGACGATATAAGGAAAATATGTTCATCCTCGAATGAATCGTCATGAAAAATTTCCTCATCCAGTCTAGGGAAGTTCGACATCAATTCGGCAAAAACTAGCAATTTCTTAGATTTCGCAGAAGCAAAATTGAGATCAAATTATTGCAGAATAACAATCCACTTATTGTATTTCCCCACTATGATACATATGTTAAGGATGTATTGAAATGGATTGATATCTACAACTTCTCTAGTTTTGTAAAGTAAGAGATAATTCCATAATCTTTGAACTGCATGTACAACGACCAAGGTACACTTCTCTATTGGAGAGTATTTAAGTTCATGACCAACTAGGTTTCGACTGAGTTAGTAAAAAATTTTCTCATGGAGATCATCGTCCTCTTGAACCAGTACGATACCAACCATCCCTTCAGACGCGGAGATATAAAACTAATAGTCTCTATTGTAGTCGGGGGGCTTCAGCAGAGGTGATGATACCAAATCTTTCTTAAGAGAATCAAAGGATTCTTGGGCTCGCTCATCCCATATGAATGGAGTTTCCTTCTTAAAAAGACTCATGAAACCTTAGTTAAATTGGCATAGTTCACTATGAAACGAAGCAGGAAGTTAGCCTTCCCCTGTAAACCTTGAAGTTGTCAAATGTTGCGCGGGGGAGGCAACCGAAGTATTTTATCAACCTTCATAGGATCCACCATGATCCCATGCTCAGACACTATGAATCCTAAAAGACAACCAAATCTAACACAAAAGATGCACTTGTAAGGGTTCAGCCAAATGCGATAGTAATGACATCTCTCAAATACTAGTCGAAGGTGAGTTGAGTGATCTACCCTCTTGCGAGAGTGAGCAGCGAGATCATCTACATAAGCTTCGACGATATGTTTAATATCATGAAATGAAAAGGTAATGGCATGTTTGAAGGTTGCTCCGACATTTTTAAGATCGAAAGGCATTTTCTGGTATGCAAAGGTACCCCAAGGACAAATAAACGCCATCTTGTGTTGATCCTTGGGTTTGATCTGAATTTTATTATACTCTGAAAATCCATCCATAAATGAAAATACTTCGCTTCCTGCACACTCGTCAAAAATATGGTCAATAAAAGGAGTGACGAAGTTATCTTTAGGATAGGCCTTATTCAAGTCCCTAAAATCCATACACACATGGAAGGTTCCTTTCTTTTTATCTACGGGAACAGGTTTGGACACCCATTCGGTCAAGGGAACCGAGTAGATGAAACCAACATTGAATAGCTTCTCTACTTCTGCCTTAATAGCAGGGGCCTTCCTAAGATTAATAGCTCTAAGACATTATCGAACATGTTTAGCATTCATATAGGTTTTAATTTAATGTTCAACAATGTTGGGGTTGATCCCTGGCATATCTTCATATTACCAAGCGAATGCATCTTGTAATTCTTTGAAGAGATCAGTGTAGATATGAATTTCTTCAGGCGAACAATCTGCATTGATATATACATTCTCGATTTTACCAGGCGTATGAGAGATGTCGATCACAGCGGTAGGAGAAATATTCTCCATGTTTGCTTCGGAATAAATACCATGCATATCTAATGGAACCACAGCGTGACCAACCATCTCACTCAAGGTAGATATAAAGTCATCATGTTCAATCCTAACAAGCTCCAAGAGAAAATAGGATCGACGATGCATATCGTCCCAAGGTCTATCAGGACCAGACATGGCGTCTAAGATGGATTCATCCAAAGGTAAAGTATCGTTGAGGAAATCATGTGAACAAGATGGTTGAGTGACCCATATGGGCTCTAAAACTAGATCCACCTTGTCCGTCTGCGAGGAGGAAGGATCTAGGTCAGTAGTAGCATCTAGAACAACCTGATACACAACTTCTGCTACTGACAATGGAATTTCCATCCCAATGTGTGACTAAACTTCATACGACATAGTCAGGGAAGGTAGGGTCCAAGGGTCATTGAAATACGAAGTACAGAAAGGAACAAATCTCATCGACGACGAAGACTCACTAGAAATGGAATGAATATGGTGAATTGGTGCCATGAAATCAAAACTACCCATCAAGGAGGAATACATCCTGACACCAAAATCCATAGTTTCCTGGTGAGAATTATCTATCATAGGGACCGAAGGTCCAACCGATGCACTAGGAATAGTGCATGCAAAGGAAAACTGATCAATCGTCACTATATTCCCTTCATGAGGAAAACATAAAGTGCAGAAAAATGACAACACAATGACTGTCATGGAATCAATCCAATTACGCCCTAGTAGTAAATTATAGTCAAGAGATGCATCAACCACCTCAACGTCGACCTCGACAATCTTTCCACCTAACTGGACCGAGAGAGCGAAAAGGATCTTGTGGGGTCGAAAAGAACGCCCATCAAATGCGGTCAACATAGTCATGGATTGAGATAGGGTCAGAGAGCCAATGGTTTTCCAATAGGTTAGGGAAAACATACATGTCGCAACACCTTCATCAATTATAGTACGTTTAATGGTGATTTTCTTTTACTCCACATGGATTTGAAAGGCCACGTGGTAAAGTGAGTGAGGCTTAACATTCGTGACATCAAACTTGATAACCTTTGAGCTACACGAGTCTAGATATCCTAATGCAGATAACAAGGCATTCCTCTGTGAAGGACACATCTAGAGAACCTCCAAAGCTGACATCGCGCATGTGGTTTGGCCCAAATCTTCGACAATTGAATACTTTTGGGCGAATCTAGAATTAGGATTGTGGGCAGAGTGCTTAAGTACTCCTTTCCGAATATGGGGCAGAGGTTCCGACTTTTCGATCTACAAGGGTGTTTCCAGGGGAGGAGGAGGCTCTAGACCTAAAATAGTCTGTGAATAACCGTAATTGTGAGATTGAGTGACGAACCATAATCCGTTAGGATCGAAAAGGAAACCTCGCTGGGATATAAAACCCCATTTGTTTTTATGGAGGTGGTACTCCTCTTTACTTTAATATTTTCTTGGGAATTTAGGTCTTTAGAATATGGGACTTTGCAGAAGTTCGTCATAGTATTAAAAGAAATATAAAGATTGCAAGAAAAATACAAGGAAAATGGTTTGTTTTCTATTTTTAGAGAAAGTTCCTGAGAAATGACCAGGAACCGCGCACTTTCACACATTTAAATCAAATAAGAAAAATTTCCTCACATCCATCATAGTTTAAACTAAAGATTTATGATCACATAAAAATAAAAAGAAGATGATCTGCATGCATAAGAGAACTTTAACATAATGGACACATGGTTAGCTCAAATAAAGATAACGATAGATCAATCTCAAATACTTTGTACTCAAAACTCAGAGTTACAAAGCACAATCAAAACTGATCTCGAAATAGCTCTCTTGAAATTTCTAAAAATATATAGTCTGTTACATATTCTTTGAAATTTAAAATGTGTTTGTCGCTATGACTGGGATTGGGGCTCCCACGGACCATAAAGAAAATATATACAAGAATTAATCTTGTAGAAGGAAGATGGTGGGTGGTAAAAGAACAACAAGACCTAGAAAGAATAAAAGAGAAGTTATTACACTTCGATCAAACCTTTCTATTCAAATAAGCAGAGTAATTGGATGAAGGAACTGATAAAGAAAGAAATATGTGATCAGCATAAACTTACTATGATGGTCTCTATTGTCTTCACTTGCTTGTTGGTGTCCTTTTATTGTATTCATTAACGGTTACATGAACCGTCTCAACTGTTTCTTTCCCCTCGTTAGTCAATTTGTCGATTGCTTTCTTGAACCATTCTTCAATATAACTTTTCATTGGTTCCACGTTTATCTCATGACGGATTTTTATGTTAAATAGCTCCCCCTCCAAGTCTCTCAAATCAATGGAAATACCATGTAATGCTTCTCCAATGTCCTGATTCTTCACAAAATATTCCACTAGCCAATTGTCTATGTCGTCCTCAGCATATTCAAGTATACCATAGAACTTTTCAACTGACAACCCTTTAAAAATATCAACTTGTTCGTCAAACTATTGCTTTCTTAGGAACATTGAGTTGAGAATTAGTTTGGGATATTGTACTTTGTTAGTATCTCTGGCTAGGTCCATTTTTGTTATCCTATTGAATAGTTCTTCTCTCTTTGATATAGCTTGGTAGCATGCTTGAACAATATTATTCAAATTTTTTATCTTTTCTTTCAAGCACGCATTCAACTATTATATCCGACTTGGGGAGGGAAGATCCTCCTCTCTTCTCCTTAGTTCTATCATGTTAGAGACTTTGTTTCCAAAGGGTAGTACATCATCAAGGTAAAAAAATTCTTCGTTCTTCATGTCATCTTGCAAATACTCATAGAAGGCATGTGCGCTTGAGCCAAAAGAAATAATGTTTTTCGAAACCCCCCATGCCTTTGTGATCAATGCCATTCTCTTTTTAATATTCATTTCTACATAGCTCCTAGTTGATGTAAGTAGGCTTTAATATCCTTTCAATTTAACAACGGGTGTGGTGGGTCTGACTATTGACAAAGGACTGGAAAGAAGTGGAAGAGGCATCAAGGCATCTTCCAGTTCCCGTATCCTTTGTTTTAACTTCATGTCTTTTGCTTCTATACCACCAATGGAGTCATCCAGAGTATCCTTGGTTTCTCTATGAATTTTAGAAATCTATTAATGTCACATATCTCTTAGGTCAACCTCTGAACGAGATTTTCCTTTCTTATTCATCATATCACCTTTTTCAATAATCAATTTCTTGGATTCCCTGTCAAAGACAGTGCTCTGGAAATCAAATGACTCTTCTTAATTGAAGGTCTCATTCTCAATGATCTCTAATGATGAATTTTGGTGGGCCATGTTCCCTGGCTGATCAATTGCGGGAAAAAAATTCTCGATACCCATCTCGAGCTCCATGTTTTCAAGGGAGAAGATGTTGATGCATTTTCTATACGGTGGTCTTCTTCCTCTTGCACAACATTTTTCCTCTTCTTTCTCAGAGGAATCTTGTGCGAGCTCTCGATTTATTCTAGAGGGGAATTCTTTTCTCCTACGTCGCTTGAACTACTATTGATAAATTTCCTAGTTGGGTGGGCCTTTGGAGCATTGCTCCGAGATGAGGTAGTTTTAGGAGTAAAAACTGGAGACTGGGTGCTCTTATCACTAGGACCCTTTCCTTTCTACTTGTAAAACTTATTAGCACTAATTATTGTTTTCAAGTCACCAACACTGTGAGCAGGAGCGCCTAAGTTGTTATCTTCTTATTCACTCATAATAGTATGAATAAATTATTTGTTGAATCTGACTGCCAACATATATTCTACGAAAATTTTGTTAGGGTCAAACCCATTTATCTTTTCAGCATATTTCAGATTCACATTGTGGAAGTGGTTCACAAACTCATCAATTTTGTTTGTATTCCTGAATATAAAGTCTAAAATTTGGGTATGAATTGTTTTTTTCGTTTCTCATGGAAAAAGTGCATCCAGAAATTATACTGCCTTGACACTTCTATAATAAAAATTTTATTAGATACATGGTATGGAAGAAAAGAAGGATTTTCCTTGGAACATAAAATCCTGATAACATTGAGATTTTCCATCTGCTCTAACGTCCCTTTTTTATCTAAGAATTTATTTTCCTAGTCGGATATTCTGGGGGTATCTTTACCAAACAATAGTCCTCTGAAAACTGAAACAAAATCATTGTAAACTTCATAAAAATGCAAAGAAGCCTTGTGTCTCCACAATGCTTGATACTAGAAGGTAACTGGATCAAGTTCATAGTTCACCCTCTTACAGATAGACAATTTTGGAAATTGACAGCAATATGCTATCGCAAACACCAAATAAGAAGACATGAAGAATTTCTTGTCTCTTTAGTATTGTGACAATTGGGAGGAGATTTCAAGGGAAATCAGTTTTTCCCAATCGAAGAGAGTTTTCTCTTTAACTGTAAAATATAAATATAAAGAATCACGCGGGAAATGGTGGTGGTGCTTCCTTGGCCTGTCATCCTGGTAAACAACCAAGCGATTTCCTGAAAGGGGTTTTTAAATGAGTTGACCTGAATCCTAGTAATGTATTTTGGGATAGCCGTGAGATTCTCCAAGAAATTAGGAAAGAGGTTCAAGCCATTGTCATGTCTTTTCAGGAAATCCTTGCAATCCTCTCATTTGAAGGTAAGTGTTGGCTCAGGGAGCTTCAACAAATTACAAAACACTTGTGGTGAAAGAGAGATGGGGGAATGGTCTTGGAGTTGAATAATCCATTGACTTGGTACGTATTTCTCAACGCATCATGAAACTAGTTCTTTGCAGTTGGATACCTTAGGGACACACCCTTCACACGCAATTTTGGATGTCCAGATCACTTCTTTTTTAGCAGGAGGAGATGAATAGTAAGAATACGCTCTAGACCACTGAAAGTTCTGGTCTTCATGCCCAAAAATATTCAAAGTATCATCACAAAACTGTTGTTGAGATGCTGCTTCCATAGGTTGACAAGAGTGTTCTTTTAACTAGATAATACTTGAAATGAATCCTTTGAGAGAGAAAACAATAATATAACCTTTGGAAAATCATGCTTTAATGCAATTTAATGGAAAATCTCCTTGAGCCCTTCTCTTATTAATGAATATCTTTATAGAACCTACATGATAATTTATTAGCATTAAACCATACTAAATTTTTATTGGGAAAAGCACGAGGATGGCAGGGACAGACGAGAGAACTTTGAATTTGGGAACTTTTGTGAACCCGCCAACTCGCGATTGAGAATGATCGAAAACAGGCAAGTTTTTCATTAGGGTCGGTTGGACTCAATATAGGAGAAATGCGATACTTAGGAGCTCGGTACCCATGACAAGTCCGACGGTCATAATGTAGATCACGGGTCTTTGGTTGCAAAATGGATATCGTGGAACTTGGAATATGAAATCTTGAACCCACGAACCTACGGTTGCAAAACAGTTAAGTACATAATAACATGGCAGTCGGTCGGACTCATGATATGGGAATATGGATGGAGGTAAATATCCGTGAGTCTGCCAACCTGCAAACCTACCATTTTTTGAAAAATGACTAAGTATGGAAACTAGAAAGGGAAAAGAGAAGGGAGAAAAGAAAAGGAGAATGAGGGAAAGTATAGAAGAGGGAAAATAAATGGAAAAAAAAAGTTGGAAAAATAGAAAAGGGGAGGTAAATATTGGAAGCGGAAATTGATCTCAACAACTGGCTCCAACTATCGGATGATAACCCCCTGTGGGTTTTCAAGAATCTAGAATCTTTATGACTAGGCGCTTTCATCCATTGGGCTATGGAGTCAAAGGTAGGAATACAAAAACTGAAAAATAAATTTATCTACAATGAAAATGATAAATTTTTAGGTGAAGAAACCTTTCAAATGTTGCCCATGGATAGGAAGCATTAATATTTTACCCTTCATGTCTTGGAGCATATAGGAATTAAAATCCATGATCTTTTTTATGATGTATAGTCCCATCCAAAGAGCTTCGAATTTGGTGTGCATTGATGGTTTATCCTTGGCTTTGTTCCAGAGTAACACCAATTCTCCCTTCTGAAAATTATTTACATTTGCACTCTGGTCAAAATATCTTTTGATACTTTGTTGTCTCTGAGTGGTTCTATTCAGGGACATACTTCGTTCTTCCTCCAATTTCAACAAGTGGTTGATCCTCCTTTCGATAGGTGTTGGTCCCCGGTTTTGACTATGTTCTATGCCCATACTACATACCATTAACCTCCAACTCTATGCCAGTACCACCCTTTTTGACCTCTTTTTGCTATAATCAACAGCCTTTCCCACTCAAAGGGGTCACCTAAGGTATCTTTGAAATTCAAGTTATTATTATGCATTTTAATACTTTAATTTGATAAATGAG
>ML782703.1:43106-63841 GCA_009831015.1 Picea engelmannii
TGTTCATCACATTGCGATAATAGTATATTGTTTGTCACATATTGACGACGAAGGGGATATTGTGATGATGGGTCTATGTTCATCACATGGAGATGATAGGACATTTAAGTAAAAAATAACTATGTGATGAACATAAATGTCATGTGTTCATTGTATGTCGTATGGCTATGTGATGAAATTAAATTTCATATATTCATCACATTGCGATGAGATGACATTTATTTCAACTACAGGGCTATGTTCATCACATTATGACGATAAGACATTTTTTGTGAGATTATGATGACATGATATTTGTGTCACATTGTGACAATGAGGATATGTTCATTGGATCAGGACGATGAGGCAATGTTCGTCACATTACAACAATATGGTTATGTTCATCACATTGCAATGACGAGACTATGTTCGTCACATTGCGACAATATGGTTATGTTTGTCACACTGCGATAATGTGGTTATGGCCAGTCATGTTCATCACATTGCGACAATATGGTTATATGTTCGTCACATTGCGACAATATGGTTATGACCAGTCATGTTTGTCACATTAAAAAATATGGTTATGTTTGTCACATTGCGATACTCGGTGCTATGTTCGTCAAATGGAGATACTTAGTGCTATGTTTGTCACATTGCAAGATTCAAGGCTATATTCATCACATTCTCGAATATGGTTATGTTTGTCTCATTACGACAACAAAGTTATGTTCGTCACATTGTGACAATATGGCAATATTCGTCACATTATGACAGCGGGGCTATGTTTGTCATATTGCGACGATAGGGCTATGTTCGACACATTGTGAACAATATGGTTATGTTCATCACATTGCGATGATGAGGCTATGTTGGTCACATTGCAAACAATATGGTTATGTTCATCACATTGTGATGGCAAGGCTATGTTCATCACATTACGACAATATGGTTATGTTCTTCACATTGCGACAATATGGTTATGGCTAGTCATGTTCATCAGATTGTAACAATATGGTTATGTTCATCACATTGTGATAATGTGGTTATGGCAATTCATGTTCGTCACATTGTGATAATATGGTTATGTTCATCACATTGCAACAATATGGTTATGGCAAGTCATGTTCATCAAATTGCGACGATATGGTTTTCTTCGTCGCATTGTGATAATGTGATTATGGTCATTCATGTTCATTAAATTGTGACAATATGGTTATGTTCGCCACATTGCGATAATGTGGTTATGGCAAGTGATGCTCATGACATTACAATAGTATGGTTATGTTCCTCACATTGTGACAATATGGTTATGGTAACTCATGTTCATCACATTGCGAAAATATGGTTATGCTCATCACATTCCGAGACTCGGTGCTATGTACGTCAAATGGAGAGACTCAATGTTATGTTCGTCACATTGCAAGATTCAAGGATATATTCATCACATTCCATAAATATGGTTATGTTTGTCTCATTGTGTCAATAAAGCTATGTTCGTCACATTGTGACAATATGGCAATATTCGTCACATTATGACAATGAGACTATGTTCATCATATTGCGACGATAGGGCTATGTTTGACACATTGTGAACAATATGGTTATGTTCATCACATTGCGATGATGAGGCTATGTTGGTCACATTGCGAAAAATATGGTCATGTTCATCACATTGCGATGGCGAGGCTATGTTCATCACATTACAACAATATGGTTATGTTCGTCACATTGTGACAATATGGTTATGGCCAGTCATGTTCATCAAATTGTGACAATATGGTTATGTTCATCATGTTGTGATAATGTGGTTATGGCCATTCATGTTCATCACATTGTGACAATATGGTTATGTTCGTCACATTGCAACAATATGGTTCTGGCCAGTCATGTTCATCGGATTGCGACAATATGGTTTTCTTCGTCACATTTTGATAATGTGGTTATGGCTATTCATATTCATTAGATTGTGACAGTATGGTTATGTTCATCACATTGTGATAATGTGGTTATGGCAAGTCATGCTCATGACATTGCAACAATATGGTTATGTTCGTCACATTGCGACAATATGGTTATGGCAAGTCATGTTCGTCACATTGTGAAAATATGGTTATGTCCGTTAAATTGTGAAACTCGACGCAATGTTCGTCAAATTGAAAGACTCAACACTATGTTCGTCACATTGTAACAACAAATCATTTAATGAGTTATAGTTATTATAGGAGCATTGATAACAAATCATATGGATCTTTGTAGATGATGAGTTATATTGTTCTAAGGTCATTGATAACAAATTTACTTGATTTATACATTATAGATGACAATTTATATTTTTCCTAAGAACATTTAAAGGAAATCAACTTGTTTTACCCGTTGCAGATGACAATTTATACTAATTCTAAAGACATTGATAGAAAATGAACTTGAAATTTGATGATGATTTATTATTGTTATACGGACATTTAAGTACACCACACATGGATCATAGAGTGTATACATTGCACCATGATACAAACTATGACCATTATACATCCATATATAGTTTTTATATATTTTTTATTGATTTTATTTGTCATGAATGACATAATTAACAAAACAAGTCTCAACTTTCATTAAAATCCATATTGTGAAACCATTAAAATAAAGAAGAGTGTTATGGTCATTTATAACCATATAAATTATATTTTTAATTATATAATATATAGTAAAGAAAATCTAGAAATTTTTAATATATAAATAATTAAAATAGTGTTTATAACTTTATTACAATTATTACATTGAATAGAAAAATAAATAAAAAATTAAAATATAGTTTATTACTATTATTCCATTAAGAAATACATATTTAAAATAAAAATATCAAAATTAAAAATACAATTTATTTATTCATATTAGATTAATAAATATTTTCAAAAATCTAAATATAAAAAATTTGTAGTTTTTTTCAAAATTAAATATATTTACAGTTTTTTAAAGATTAAATAACAATTCAACTTGATTAAAATACATTAATACACTATTAAAATAATATATTAATAAAGTAGTAATACATTATTAAAGTATTAATATGATGATGATGATTAACATCTTCAACCTTCTTAGTGTCACAAAGGTGACACTCTTTCATCTCATGATGTTTTAGGAATTGGCCAATAACCAGTTTCACTATGGAGCTCGCGAGAATTTATTCTTATCTTAACAATGCTTATATTAATAACACAATATTACATTAATATAAATTAAAGTATTAATTCACATTAATGTACAATGTAAGATATTAATTGATTTTTAAAATTTAAAAAAAACAAAAAAAAAAAAACCACTATTTTGATCATTTGAAATGGATCAAAATTTTTAATGATAAAATTTCATTTAATCAATTACAATTAGAATTTTTAACAAAATTTTTATTTAATTTAGAAAATAATTATAATACAAAATGATTAATTTTCTTTACAAAATAATAATTACTTTTAAAAATATGAAATTATAAAATGTAAAATTATATTTAATTAATATATTAAAGATTTAATTAAAATTATATTTAATTAATGTATAATTAAATATATTTACAAATTTTTAAAGATTAAATTACTTAAAACTTTATAAAATTTAATTATATTAAATTTATATTAAAAATTATATTAATATTTAAAATTATATTAAAATTAAATATATTTATAATTTTTTAAAGATTAAATTGTTTATAACTTTATAACCTTAACCTTATTAACCTATACAGCTGCACAAAGACTATTCGTATCCAATTCCACTTTAAATGAAACACCCACACAAAGCATTGTTGACTGAAACCCGGAGGTTGGAGGTTGATAATGACACGACACTTCACATCCACCGACCATACCCATCTACCAACTAACAATATTTTTTTGGTTGCTATTCATATTAAAAACTCATGAAAGTCCAGTAAAAAAATGACGGCTCACTGTAAAAAAAAATGGAAAGAACAGTTTAAAATAGTTTAGAATTTTATAAGCATAATGGAAAGAACAGTTTAAAATAGTTTAGAATTTTATAAGCATAACTCTAATAACCTGCACAATCACGATTCGCATTCAATTCCACCGTTAATTGAAACACCCACACAAAATAAAATTGTTTTTGTTAAATAAAATATTAATATTAATGTCATGTATTAATATATTGTGCGGAATATATATACGAGTGGAAGTGATATATATTATGTATTATGAACAATTGACATGTTATACATCGTTTGCAGAATAAATATATGAGTGGAAGTGCCCGCTTTGCAATAAACAATGTGATGTCAACTTAATATATATACAAGTGGAAGTGCCCTCTTTGCGATAAACAAGTGAAGAATCCCTTCTCTTGCCAATGATAATCCGATGCATTTGAATTGATGTAATATTAGGATCAGAAGCTACGGCTAAGTAAATGAAGAATCAGGACTAACATGGCTTCCCTAACCAAATAATAAAATAATGTAATCAAATATTATAATGGCTTCCGTATAGCTATGTATTAATTTATTTTATCATCAAATACTAAATTCAATATATTTTTATTGAAATATAATAAATATATAATATATTTTTATTATGAGACAAATTCTTGTTATAGAATTTAGTAGGGTTTTTCAAACTATTTGCCAAAATCGTACTATAAAAACTATAGCTGGAAGGCTCGATTATTTTAACTGAATTCTTTAATAGTTATTAAGATAGTAGAAAGCTCGGAACTTTCATACAAGTAAATATTAAGAAATCCATAAACATATAATTACACTTATATTTTCAAAATCTGGACTAATTCAAAAGAATCTTTATATGACTTCTGTGTAGAGATTCTCTAGAGTTTCAAAATAACACAGAACACTTCAACAGAACACTCGTAGCTAGCAAAAAAGTAAAGACCGTGTGAAATTAGAATAAGATACATAAACGCTTCAGTTGCATCCCTCCAGTTTTAGGTCTGTTCTGTATTGTATGAAAGAGCAAGGTGAGCAGTATGCATAGGATATTAGATAATATAAAATTGAAATTTCACAATAAAATTAAACATGAATAGATATGAGAATATTAAATTGGAATTTCACAATAAAAATAAACATGAATAGATATCAGAGAATGTGCCATTATTCCTATGAGCTCAGACTGTAATAATGAACCTTATGGTGGACATAATCCATGTTTAAGGTTGTAACCCTAACCCTAAATTTAATCAAATCTGCCATTATTCCTACGAGCTTAATCTGCATGACTGTAATCTGCATGAGGTAAATAAAGCTTGTGGATTGCAACCTACCTTCATGATGTTAATGAGGAGAAACATTAACCATTAAAAGAGATTCAGAATGACAAATGGTCCATAGCAAAGGAACCAAATACAAATAATAACACAGAGCCGGAAGGGAGATGTGCGCAGCACAGTTAGAAATGCATAGGCGCTCCATTGATTCGTAAAGCAGGCTCACGCACCACCTGGTAACCCATAGCATGAAATTTAAAAGAAGACTCTCCATTGATCCATAACGCAGGCTCACGCACCACTTGGTAGCCCATCACATGAAATTGAAAAGCGGGCTCTCCATTGATCCAGGCTCACGTACCACCTGGTAACCCATCCCATGAAATTGAAAAGTGGGCTCTCCATTGATCCATAACGCAGGCTCACGCACCACCTGGTAACCCATTGCATGAAAATGAAAAGCGGACTCTCCATTGATCCATAATGTAGGCTCACGCACCCCCTGGTAACCCATTGCATGAAATTGAAAAGTGGACTAGAATTTGAAACGCAGGCCAAACGTGGCATCAACTATGTTACGATTTACATTCCACTAACCACACTTGTCAAGTTATTTTAAAATGTAAAAAGTTAATTGAGATGTAAATGTTAAAAGGTGAGTAATCTTGGTTGTATTTATATAAGTATACAACGTGGCAATTAAAAACTTGGCTTAGTAATTTCTTAATTTTAAAATCTAAATGTGAAAAAGTAAACAAGTTAAACACATGCATTTAAAAATGTGAGGAAGTTATCAACATTAAATCTCATTCATTGATTTGAGTGTAAGACAAATAATATGTTGGCATCTTCAATTTTTGGCCATAAAATTGAGATTTGTAATTAAAATATTAATTAAACCAGCTATTCTGATAGGGGGGACGCCTATCAGCGTAATAAAACAAAACAAATTTAAAAAACAAACAAAAAAAACAAAACAAAACATATATAATTAAAAACAAAAGTAAAAAAATAAAAAATACCCTAAGTCTACCCTCCCATGCATTCATCACATCACACCCTATATAAAATTTAAATGAAACAACCATGAATAATTCCGGACACCCCCTCGCCATCCGAAGTTTAACGAGAGGGGGGGCGGGGGGGTCCGGAATGGTTGTATTATGAAACCATCCATTGGACACTTGTCGGATCCACATGCCAATGGAACGCCCCCCCCCACCCCCTAAAACCACTTACCACTTCAGGGGGGGTCCAGAATACCGCCTTCCCAAAAAAAAAACCACTTTCCCCAATTTTTTCAAAAAATAGCCCATTTTTGCCTCTTCAGTATGTCTTCTTCCGAAATAGTTTCCGGGTGAACGAACGTGAATTTTAAAAAACTGAGAGAGGTTTTTCTCCGTAATGGGATGAAGAAAAAAAACCTCTCTCACTTTTTTCATAGGTTCCACTATCATGGATAATCAAAGCCATCTTCGAGGCCCTTTTTTCCAGTTTTTCATTTTTCCGTTACAGTCCTGATTTTACGGGAGTTGTTACGGCAAGATGGAGGTGAATTTGGCGAAAATGAAAGAGGTTTTTGTCCAGAACATTCCCATATACAATAATTTTTTTCATTTTTTCCCCAGGTGTCAGCATTGAAGAGAAACAGAGGTCTGTTTGGACCCCTGTTTTGCAGAAATTAGGCCCGTCTTTCATAGTGGACAGTTCCAGATTTTTGGGGATTTGTGGCTATTTTTGGCCAAGGCAGTTGAATCCAAATTCTGAAACTTATGGGGAGGTCTATCCTATTTATTCATATGATTTTAATGTAAGAGGGTGGATCAGTCAGGGACCATGATTTAAAATCTTGTATCAGAGCTCGCAGAGCCATCTATATTTTTCATCAATTCAATAATACAGTCGCAGCGGTTACATGATTCTTGTGTAAAGTATATTCGTGAAGTGCTCCTCCAGTAAATTATTTTCTCTATTTCCATATGTTTTCTTTCCTTATTATACGACAGAAGTTTATGAGCAGAATTTGTTGAAAGATGCACTCTGTTTCTGGCTACGGATAATATTAATGTTTTCTTCTGATATTCAGTGGCAGAATTCTTCATTTCTCTATTGCTAAATTAATCATTTCTTTTTCCTCCTCTTTCATTTCATTTAATTTTACCAGATCCAGTAATTTTCCTACCTTGCCGTGTAAATCTGTCTGTAGGATTTGTTTTATATTAAATCTCAGTTTGTGACTCCATTGCCCATGGCCCTTTTCTCTTATTCCAACCAATCATTTTAAAAATCCAAACTCTGAACCCATTAGCTAGCCTAATATCTATTCAAACAAATCTATATCACACAGAGAGATCCCTCTCTGAGACTTGGAGGGCTAGATCCAAGACTCGAAGTGGTTTTGATATTGCCTCTGTGACTGCCTCCACAGCCTTGGGAAAATTACAGAGTGCTAACAGAATGGCGACTCCACTGGGGAACTTTCTCCAGTAGTACACTTCAAAGTTCCAGATCTGATCACTAATGGTGGACAGTGACCAGACATAAGAAGTCTGATATCATTCACTTAACGACTCCAAATTAGCTCCAGACAGTGCCAACTCAAAGACTCCACTGGAGGAAGAACCTAAAGCATGGCCCAACAGCCTAGAAAGACCAGGTACTCAAGCTCAAATTGCATTCAAGACATATTTGGTTTTATCTGCAATTATGTTTTGTCTTATTCTAAGCCTGATCAAAAGTATATTTTTGAAGATTACATCGATCATCTGCAAACTAATGAGCCTCAAGAGATCAGATCCCCAATTGTAGATTATGTACATACTCATAGACCTGTGCACATCCCATATGCACCTTTAGAAGTCCTAGTGAAACATAAGCCTCATGCTTTATCTCCTACTCTTTCTAAAGCTCTAAATGGTTGTAAGCCTCTTGATTCACCTCCTGTACCTTCCAAAATCCCAGACATATACAAGCCCCTAGATTTGCCTCATATCCTCCATGACTTCCCTGCAAATTACACCAATAATCTACCCAAGTTTGATGGAGAGAATGCCAATATTACTGCTGAAAAGCATATCCAAAGTCTTGAGGATTTTCTTGACCTCTTTGAGGTAGAAGATGATGATGTCTGCATCAGAATGTTTTCCCTATCATTGGGAGGTAAAGTCAAGAGCTGGTTTAAAAAACTCCCAGCTGCAAGCATTAACAATTTCCATCAGTTTATGCAAGTTTTCCTAGATCGATGGGTGATCATGAGAAATGTCTTTCTCTTCCTGAAAGAGTATGACCATTTGAAAAGATAGCCAGGGGAAACAGTACAATAGTTTTCAGCAAGGTTCAATAAGGTATATCATGAAATGCTTGTTGATATAAGGCCACCCCCAGGATCAACTCACTTGTGTTTCCCAGATGCCTTCGATCCTGAGATGGCATTCCAATTAAGAGAAAGGAACACTGCAACTCTCGAAGAAATGCATAACATTGCAGTTGATGTGGAGGCCAACTTGCTGATCAAAAGGTCAAAGGTAAAGAACAAAAAAAAGGAGCAGTTGAAGTCATCAGAACCTAAACTAGACATTTTGGCCAGTGCCATGGAAGAGATGATGCAGAGGATCAACAGGAATGATGAGCTTGTTTTCCAAAGACATAATGTTCCATTGACAGTCACTGTTCCAAAACATTTTTCTGTTCATCCTTGGTACCATGGTTTGGATAATGATTCTTTCATGTATTCAATTCACAACACAGTCAAAGATGAAGCTCCATCTCAACTTGCAGAGGAACAAGCAGTTGATATGATGTGCATGTTTGATGGCATTCCCTACTTGGATAATCTACCCAAGTATGATCGATATGATCATGATCATGACGCTGAAATAGAGGTGGATTGTTCAAAGAAATTAGCCACATATGAATGGGAGGAAAAAGATCATTTACAGTTCAGATATGACAATCAACCCTTGCACAACAGTCATGACAGCGATGAGGAAGAGGCAAAAAATTTCAGAGTAAGGGAAAAACCTTTTCCCTTATGTTTCTCTTATTTTCAATTTTTGAGAGGAAATTGTAAGCAAGTTGTCAATAGTAGAGAGGGAGAATTTTCTGATCAACTAGGTGAAGATGTCATTGTTGATGTGGAGGCTATTCTAAATCCAGAGTTGCAGCCCTTTACCAACTTTGATTTTCAAATTTCATATGAAAGATTAAAGCCTGAGGCAAATTATGAGTTAATCCAAAATAACTCTGTACCATTATGCTTTAATTCATTTTAGTTTTTGAAAAAGAATCTTGAGTATATGCTAAAGGATAAATACATAGAAAATCAAGAAGTTTCAATGGAACCAATGCAACAGTCAATTCAATTTCTACAGGATCCAATATCTGATGTGTTAGATGACTGGTGTTGTCAAAGTCATTTTCCATTATCCAGCTATGGGACAAAAAGCTGTTATGATATTGACATGATCAAGCAGGAAACTTCATTTTCTTTTTCAGTAGAAGTCACATTACAAATCCCATTAGAGCAGTTGCAACCATGCCAGGAAGTGCATGAGGAGGCAAAGAGCATAACTACGACATCAAATCATGAAGTTAAGTTGGTTAAATTTGAATATCTAGTAATAGGTCAAGTTTTTCTTGATCCAGTGGCTATTTATATGGAGAAATTGTTCATCACAGAGCCACAATGCATTCCCAGTATTTCTATTATATGTCGTGTTTATCAAACCCCTTGTGATGAAGATCAAGATGGGAAGCATTTCATGATGCCTATGCAAGTTCTATTTCTAATATTGTTTGAAAACATTGAAAGAGAAGAGTTGTTAGAGAAGTTGCTTGACTGGCTACATTGGCATTATTGTATCATTTAGAACAACAAAATTATCAGTAGCATAGGGTAGGTAGGAAAAAGTGAATAAGCTCAACATCTCGAGCATCTCTTTTTCAGCAGTGTTTATTTTAATTTGGTTTCAGTTGCAAGATCAAAACAGGTACAGGTTGCAAAATAAGATTTTGGGATCAACCCAATGGATAAAGCACTGGTCTGCATGTTCAGAGGTTTGTGGTTCTTGACACCTCCTGAAAGAAGTTTCCATCCTCAGGTGGAGCCACTGTTATAACCCTATAATTCATAGTATCATCTGGTGACTGGAATTTTTTTCACTCTGGGTGTATTTTGGCTTGCAAATAATATTTTATTTCTACAAATTATTTTCAAGGAAAGGAAAAGAAAAGAAAATCCATGATTGTTGACGCTAAGTGGCGTTTCCTAACCCCGTGGAGACAGAATCAAGGGAAGCAGTGCACCAAACCCTCAAAAATTTCATTAAGCCTAAGTTTTGCCTCATATACTGCATTCACACCTGGAGAATAAATAATGCGCTTAGATCGACGGTTGATCTAGTGACACATAGATCAATGGTTGACAGTGAATTTTGGACCCCCTCAACTGTTCTGTTTTTAACGGTAGGGGGGGGGGGGTCCGAAATGGTGATTAAAAAGTGCGCACATATCTATGGTCGTCATGGTAGCATGCAGATGGACAGTCTATAGGTGATTCCGGACCCCCTTGACCTTTCTGCCTTTAACGGTGGGGGAGGATCTGGAATGAGACGATTTTTTCAGCGGACCCTGTCCCAACGTGTCATCCATCCATTGCATCAGACCTCCTCCGCTCCAGACCACTTATTGCTTACCACCCTTCCAAATTACTACCATACCGCTCCTTCCTCGTGACATCAGCCTCCATTATCCCACCATCTTCATCCCTACATTTGCATAATCCAAACTTAGAGTAAAAAGAGTAATAAATTAACAAAGGTTAGCAATAAAATTAGTGTAGTTAAACTAGGCTAAACTAGTTAATAATTAATTATTTAATCAATTAATTAATTAATAGTTAAGTTAGTTTAGTAACTAGGTTAGTTTTTTATTAATTAATATTAAATAAAACAATATTAAAATAAAAAACATAAAAAACAAAACAAAATAAAAATATAACAAATAAAACATAAAAACATATTAAAACAAAAACCAAACGAAACAAAATGCAAAAATAAAATATAATAAAACAAAACAAATTTAAAAAACAAACAAAACAAAACATATATAATTAAAAACAAAAGTAAAAAAATAAAAACTACCCTAAGTCTACCCTCTCGTGCATTCATCACATCACACCCCATATAAAAAATAAATCAAATGGCCATGAATAATTCCGGACACCCCCTCGCCATCTGAAGTTTAACAAGAGGCCCATCCGGAATGGTTGTATTATGAAACCATACATTGGACACTTGTCGGCTCCACATGCCAACAGATCCCCCCCCCAAAAAAAAAAACTGCTTACCACCTCAGGGGGGGTCCGAAATACCGCCTTCCCAAAAAAAAAAAACCACTTTCCCCAATTTTTTCAAAAAATCGTCCATTTTTGCCTCTTCAGTATGTCTTCTTCCGAAACAGTTTTCGGGCAAAGGAAAGAAAATTTTAAGAAACCGAGAGATTTTTTTATCCGTAAATGGATCAAGAACAAAAACCTCTCTCAGTTTTTTCACAAGTGCCACGAGCAGGGAGAATCGTAGCCATCTTTGAGGCCCTTTTTTTCCATTTTTTTCATTTTTCCATTACAGTCCTGATTTTACGGGAGCTGTTACGACGAGCTAGAGGAAAATTTGGAGAAACCGAAGGAGGGTTTTGTCCAAAACATTCCCATATACAATAACCTTTTTCAGTTTTTTCCCAAGTGTCAGCATTGAAGAGAAACAAATGTCTGTTCGGACCCCTTTTTTGCAGAAATTAGGCCCGTCTTTCATGGTGGGCAGTTCCAGATTTTTGGGGATTTGTGGCTATTTTTGGCCAAGGCGATTGAATACGACTTCCAAAACTTATGGGGAGTTCTATCCTATTTATTCATATGATTTTAATGTAAGAGGGTGGATCAATCAAGGACCATGATTTAAAATCGTGTATCAGAGCTCGCAGAGTCATTTGTATTTTTCATCAATTCAATAATACAGTCACAGCGGTTACATGATTCTTGTGTCAAGTATATTAGTGAAGTGCTCCTCCAGTAAATTATTTTCTCTGTTTCCATATGTTTTCTTTCCTTATTATATGACAGAAGTTTATGAGAAGAATTTGTTGAAAGATACACTCTGTTTCTGGTTGCGGATAATATTAATGTTTTCTTCTGATATTCAGTGGCAGAATTCTTCATTGCTCTGTTGCTAAATTGATCATTTCTTGTTCCTCCTCTTTCATTTCATTTAATTTTACCAGATCCAATAATTTTCCTACCTTGCCCTGTAAAGTTGTCTGTAGGATTTGTTTTTGATTAAATCTCAGTTTGTGACTCCATTGCCCATGGCCCTTTTCTCTTGTTCCAGCCAATCATTTTAAAAATCCAAACTCTGAACCCATTAGCTAGCCTAATATCTATTCAAACAAATCTATATCACACAGAGAGATCCCTCTTTGATTCTTGGAGGGCTAGATCTAAGACTCGAAGTGGTTTTAATGTTGCCTCTGTGACTACCTCCACAGCCTTGGAAAAATTACAGAGTGCTAACAATACCTACAATTCAAAAAATCCTGTGAAGTGTTTCCACTAGGGACAATTTTGTCTATAGTTGATTTTGCAGAGAATTACACATTTATTGCACAAAAAGAAATACAGAGTGAATATTATCATTCTGATCAAGTAATGATATTTGTCCATGTTCTATATAGACATGCTCAATGGATTCTTGATAACATAGAAAGAACCAATGACAATCGGCATGTTATTAAAGAATATTGCTTTTATATAAGTGATGATCGAGCACATGACACACATTATGTACAACATTGTTTTGATAAATTTTATGATTCATTGAAAGAACATGAAATCAGATTCGATCGACATTGGATATGGTTAAATGGGTGTGCGAGTCAGTTCAAATATTCACGATAATTCTATTGGTTATGTCGTCTTCATAAAAAATCAAACATTACACATTGTTGGAATTTTTTTGAGACTGGTCATGGAAAAGGAAAGCACGACGGTGCAGGGGCATGTGTAAAATGAGCACTTCGAAGGTATCAGATGAACCCTCATGCCAATCGATTTGAATCCCCTGAACAAGTTGTTGAATGGTGCAAAATGGTGCTAAGCCATGAATATAATCCATCAAGGGATGTGTGTAGGTGTGTCTATATATACATGTTACACATGTACACATGATATTTTTATTTGAACATGTTCAAATTTATATTCAATCTTCAATCATTTTCTTGAGAGATTTCAAGTTAACAATTTCTTATCTTGTGCAGGTTTTTTTGATATGTTGGAATCTAAGATGTAAATAAATCAATCCCATATGATGCCAATACAATACATGAGACACGAAAAATACATTCAATTAAAACAAAATATTATCAAAATGTGTTTACATTTGATAGAAGAAATGAGTCTTCTTTTTGTTTAGTTTGAATAGAGGACACATAATCCATAGATATTTGCAAAAACGAAAATGCAGAATATGTTAAAGCTTGGAGACATACTGAACTTAATATAAAAGGGAAAATGCCACTTGCAAGCTTAGAGGAGATGTAATCAAATGAAACTATAGTGTCAGTTGATGTCGATGGAGTTTTTGATCTTGTTAGAGAAGGTAATTTTTATGTTTAAATTTTTTCAAATAACTTGTAGATGTACTTGTGTGATAATCTAACATGAACTAGTTGTTGTCCAATATAAGCAATTATTTGCAGGAGATGTCTTTTCCATGGTTGCACCTGTAGACAACACTGAAAACGAGAAATATTATTTGATGCAATGCATAGAAGAAACGATAAGGCTATTAGAAGATTTTGATGATAACGATTTTATATATGAAAGAGGATCCATTGTAATGAAAGGATATTTTTTTCAAGAACCCATCAAACCGATACTCATGTTCACTTTCAAGCCTACCAGTCAGATATCACAAGTTGTCAATATAGTCATTTGGTATGTGCAGCGCGCATAAAGTTAATAGAAGTTCAATAAAAATAAAAATAAAAGTTAGAAAATGGAAAATGTCCAAAGTCAATCATGAACGAATAATTGAAGATGGAATACCATTAAGATTTTTTTAAACAAGTGACACATGTACATTCCATATTTTTTATTTTGCATTGAAAGTACATGTATTTATGAATATCTAGGTTTCTAGAATCATTTCCAGTTTAGTTTACTTTCATGGTCCATTCAATTAAGAAAAGTTACTATTTCTCATGAATTATAAACTTTATCAAACCTTATTTACAATTTCAGGGAAGAACCTATAGATTGTATCTAGGGAACCTAAATTGACCTATACTTTGGATGATTATACTTTAATCCTACAAATTATCTAAATCATACACGCAGATCCTTTAATGCATGTAACCAATTTATTACATATAGGATAAATGCGTTCATTATTTGCAATTTGATTGTTCAATGTTTTTTCATATGAAAATGATAACTTCATATCAAAACTAGGACCCATTTCCATGTCATTATAAGGGACTATTTATGGCTTAGAAAAACTTTAAATTCTGATAAATTTTAATGAAGATCGCTTACTTATATTAAATTTGATGACTTATTTTTTATTATTTTCATTGTTGGACTTGTATTAAATTTGATGACTTGTTTTGACTATTTTCAACCACATTTCCAAATAGGATATGTATGAAAAGGGTATGTATAAATTTTAACTCATTCCGATTTTTATTTTATTTTACGAGCATTATATAAATTAAAGTTGAATTGAACATCTCTTTTATTTTGAATATTTTTTTTTTAATTATTGTTCTCAAAATTAAAGAAGAGTTAAAAACATCTCTTTCAATTTGAGATTTTATTTTATTAAGGGTATATGAACTTTGAGGTGAATATATCTTCGAGCTTTGAGCATTTTTTTAATGACTATGACAAAATTAAAAAAGAGTTGATCATCTCTTCCATTTTAAGGTTTTATTTTATTGTAACATCAATTTGAGCATTTTATTTTACCATTATCACACAAACCAAAAAAGGGTTGAACATCTCTTCTATCTCAATATTTTATTGTATAAACATTACCTATAATTAAGTTGGATATCTGTTGGCACAGGGGTAGACCCAGGGTTCAACGCTACAATAGTGCACCAACAAAACCCTAACTACCGGCCCTTTCGGAAACACCTGCGAAGCAGATGAAGTCTCACCTGAGGTAGAGGCAGGGGTTGTTGCAGGACTCAAGTGTATGCAACCTTAGCTAGGACACAGATCTGTGATTATATCACTTACAGAGTACTTAGCATCAATAGTTCACCTAGAATTAACCTTTATCTCACTCCACAGATAACACAGAGCATCGCAGTATTCACTTAGATCTAAGGTATTTCAACACTTAGCATAGTAAAATAGATTAGATCCAATAGATCAGCATTAAACATCCTCATACACATCAAATCTACTATTCATACACATCTAATAATCACAAAGAATAAGTAAATCTATCTAAACATGTCATAGCACTTAGCAAGAGAGGTAAACACATGTAAGTAACAACACAAAGCATGACACATAGATTTACGTGGTTCACCCCCTCACCAGGGCTACGTCCACCAAATCTTCTTCTATATTATCTCGGTCAAGCAATTACATCACAGAGCCTCAACAATCCTTACTCCGCACAGGACAGAAGATCTGCGCAGCTCGCTAGATCCTTCTTCCTTTTGCTTTAGCACAAAGCCTTTCACAACCTCCTACAACAACTTGCACTTAGCCCTGCAAGCCTCTTACAATCATGGAAAAAGAATTTACAATCCACATCTGATCACACAGATCCAATTACTAGCACTAAGCCATCAACTTCTTCCTACCTTGCCTAGACATCTATTTATACTTACAAAATAGGCCTAAACGTGGGTAAACCCACGGGCCGACATCCCTTTCCCATTACATTAACCCAAAACCCTAAAAAGGGGCCCAAAAGTGGACCGATATCCAATGATCTCTGCTTCTCTTGGCGCTTGATCTTTAACAGGGTGTCAAAGTCCCAAAAACAGTCAAATATCACCAAGTGTTGCTAAAAACTTGGTCAAGGGCCAACAGGCCCCCAACACTCACCTGTGACTCGTCCCGAGTCACTTAGGTCTGGGTAACTTTCCCTCAAAGGTCTCAAGCTTGGCTCGAGCTGCTTCGACTTGTCTCTATGCTACTACTTCTTGCTTGGTGAATTCCTGAATAACCGCTTCGCTGATAGGTCCTTCCAGCTGCTGCTCGACTGTAACAACTACTTGTTCTAGTATTGTTCCTTGGCCTTCAATTTCTTCAAACAGTAGATAGGCCGCATCCTAGCTCAGCTGGAGTTTCTGGGTGACTTCCATCACTCTGTTTTGCATGGTAAGAATGAGTTTTTAGGCGGTGCGTTGTTCTTGGGATCTCTTCATCCTCTCGATGGGTGACAAGAGCTTGAGCTACGCCTCTGCTGTATCTCCGTGCTTCTTTGCTTCCTATTGTTGGGACTCCAATTTCTTCAACTCTGGGTCTTCAAATAGTTGTTTATATATCTGTGCACTTCTGCTACTTAACTGTTTGCATTCTATAGCAAGTGTTTTAATCCTCTTGACTGCGCTCTAAGAATTCAATTCTTGTTGGTCGTGCACTTCTTGCGGGGTCTATGGTATGGTCTAAATTTCTAATTCCACAACGCGTTGTTGAAGTTGCTGAATAAATTCAGCAAGCTTCATCACTTGGAGTTCTATGGGGTCCTCTATCTTCTGTTCTAAGCTGGTCACAGAGCAAAATGCTATGTTAACTGCTTCTTCAATCCCAATCTGCTTCGTGAGTAGCAACTCTTTCTCTTTTTGGATCTTAGCTATGTCTTCATCAAATTTCGCTTGGAGAGCATCATTCTCTTGTTGCATAGTTCGACATTGCTCGATGATTTCCTCCTCTTCTTGCTTTGAGGCCTGAGTAACCTGCACTTTTTATTCCTGTGCATGTTGAAGGCATACTTCGACTGTATCAACAATCTTGCGGAGTTGAACTGATTCTTCTCCCACTTCTGTTGTTCCTTCTAGCATAGGCACAGTAGAGATTGCGCGGCTAGACTAGAGTGTTTGTTGCACTTCTTGGAGCCCAATTTCAATCCTATTATATATTTGCTCCTGCTTCGCTTCCTGCTTTTCTGTTATCTCTTCTATGGCTTCATTCATAGTTGCGAGAAGGAAACTAAAGTCATCTAGAGTGAGCGTGGTTTGCAGCTTAGTTACGGTTGCTTTCGATTTCTTTTGGGAGGGAGACTTTGGAGGTGACCCTTTTCTCTTCTTTATAACTTCGACTCCGTCTTCCAGTCTCCATTCAACTTCCTCTGGGTCTTTTCCATTACCTCCTTGATCTAGTGTGATGGAAGTCGTCCTTACAGATCTACTATCTACATCCTGAACCTCTTCAGGCTTCTTCTTCTTCGTTTTCTTACTGGGCCCAGGTGTGTTCTGCGCAGCTTCTGGGATGTCAATGTCTAAAATTTCCATTGGTTCTTCTACAACAAGGAGGTCTTCCAACCATTCCTTGGTGATCTCTTCTAGGTCTTCTTCTGTCAGCTTATAATAGGACTGAAGTTGTTCCTGGTGCTCATCGGCGCATGGAATTAGGTATATAAAGTGGTGATACACACTGAAATTTATCAGAGGTCGGAACCTTTGTAAAGAATTCGGGGTTATGCAAGGTTCACCCCCTATGGTTTCTTTCAATTGGTTATAATATGTGTGGAAAATGAAATTCGATTGTCATTGCTTGTTCATGTCAGTCGAGTACCACAATGTACTGAACTTCATGGCTAGTGGCTATAAGGGGTCGAGGTCCAGGAAGGTTGCGCCTTCCGATAACTCCCATGCAACAAAAGCGATTAGTATTAGAAGCCATCTAAAATGGAATTCATTCCCATGATCCTGGGCTTCTCTACAATCAATCTCTAGCTGGTTTACCAGGTACTTCGCCCAATTCATCTGTAGTCCCTTGGTGCATTTTCATGCGAGGTCAACTACAAAGCCTAATACTTGTGTAGGTCGATTCTTGCGTACCAACTTCCCTGCGATCAATTGACAGGCGAGGCGCACTGTGCCACTTTCAATAGAGTTCACCTTGTAAACTTGTGCTCCTTTTTCAACATTGCCATAGAATTATTTGATATTTTGAGCAAGAGCACTATCCACGGTCTTTCTAGGATAGCAATCTTAGGGATCAGGGACCTACATGCTAAGCCTAGTGATCTGGTTGATCAATGAAGGATCAACTATTATGTGACGGTTCAGCCATAAGTATCCTCCATGGTAACTTGCAAGCAAAGGCTTCACACAAGCATTCACCTCCTCGTGTCTGTCGAAGTGTTGTATCTTCATAACATTGAGCAAAGTGGGCAGTGCGAGGTTCATCATCCATTGTTGAGGGATGATCTTCGAATTCTTTCCCTTGGTTATGGTTAAGTACTTATACGAGGCAAGCATGTTGTAAACTTTACGATCCCCCAGGTTGAAGTCACAAAACTTCAACATTGTAACCTTGCCTTGATCTGTGCGGTAGGTGCATACTCCTTTTGGTACATATGCAATTACTAGGGTGTATTCAAAGTCTCTAGGGACACTATCTATGTTGATCGCACCACTCAGGGGGGTATGTAAGCTGGTAGGATGGATGGAACCAACTTCGTGTTGGCTATGTTGTCTTTATGCTTAGTTATTCTTTCTGTGCCGTCTTAAGATGTTCCTGCTCGAGCAATCGACGGTGAGGCTTGCACTCCTCTCATCAACGATGCTTGGACTCCGGTGGACATTCCTCTTTCTGACATGACTTTCTCAATCATTAAATTGAGAAGGACCTTTGTGATGGATTCCTCAACTGCAGTGAGCTCGTCAGACATATGCACTCAGAAAATATAATCAGGACATGATGATCTCATATACTTCACTAGGATGAACAATCTGCTTACAATGATCACTGTATACAATCACTAGTTCTGCAGGCTTCAAATTTTCAGTTGGCAAAAGTGTTCTTCGGGCACGGCACGACGAGCTAAATAGGAAATTTGTCAACGGTCTTCTTGCAATGGTTATGAAGCTTCCATTATCGTAGATCTGTCCATTATGGTGAGGTCCAATGGTCTGGCGGTGATCCTTTAATTCTTTTCTATCCGTTCGGGGCGGTATTTGAGCACTTAGCACAGTAAAACAGATCAGATCTAGTAGATCAACATTAAGCATCCTCATACACATCAGATCTACTATTCATACACATCCAATAAGCACAAAGCATAAGTAAATCTATCTAAACATGTCATGGCACTTAGAAAGAGAGGGAAAACACATGTAAGTAACAGCACAAAGCATGACACACAAATTTACGTGGTTCACCCACTCCCTGGGGCTACGTCCACCAACTCTTCTTCTATATTATCTCGGTCAAGTAGTTACAGCACAGAGCCTCAACAATCCTTACTCCGCACAGGACAAAAGATCTACACAGCTCGCTAGATCCTTCTTCCTTGTGCTTTAGCATAAATCCTTTCACAACCTCCTACAAAAACTTGCACTTAGCCCTACAAGCCTCTTACAATCATGCACATAGCATTTACAATCCACATCCGATCACACAGATTCAATTACTAGCACTAAGCCATTGGCTTCTTCCTACCTTGCCTAGACATATATTTATACTTACAAAATAGGCCTAAACGTGGGTAAACCCATAGGCCAACATCCATTTCCCATTACATTAACCCAAAACCCTAAAAAGGGGTCCAAAAGTGGACCGAGATCCCGTGATCTCTGCTTCACCTGGCAGTTGATCTTTGACAGGGTCTCGAAGTCCCAAAAACGGTCAAATATGACCAAGTGTTCCTCAAAACTTGGTCAAGGGCCAACAATATATCTTCTATCTTGAGAATTTTATTTTTATTACTATTGCACCAATCAAAGAAGAGTTGAACATCTCTTCTATCCTAGATTTGAGAACATTGACTTCTTTAAGTGGTAATTTTTTTTTTCATTTTTTAAATTAATATTCTAACAACTAAAAACAATTTAAACATCTCTTCCACTTGTTGTAATAAAACTTCAATAATAATATCATATATATAAATATCTTCATTCTGATGATTAAGTTGATTTTCACTTAAAATTTGAAATTATTTAAAATCTCCATTTTAATAATTAAGTTGTTTTTCATTTAAACTTATTTAGAAGTGTTAATCATTAGAATTAAATTGCTTATTGTAATTAATAGATCTTCTCTAACAAAGTTAAGGAAATTAATACAACCTTGCCTAAAGTCAAGTGAATCACAAAACATTAGTTCATAACTAACAACTTTGCCACTTTTTTTCCATCAAGAAATCAAATATGAGACAATAAATTGATATTTTGAATTCCAAAATTATGATATATATATATATATATATATATATATATATATATATATATATATATATATATATATATATATATATATATATATATATATATATATA
>ML782703.1:63954-78415 GCA_009831015.1 Picea engelmannii
CAAAGTCTGAATAGTTACACTATAAAATATATAGGTTCCGCGTCCATTTTAGGATGATAACAAAAAATAAGACATTTAACTCCAAAATTCTAGACTCTAAGCCATCGCTTTAAGATGGATCACTTCATATCTGCAAAAAAAACAAAATTCAAAAATTAAAAATTTACAATTCAAACATGTGAAATAAAACAGAATTCAAAAATTGTGATTAAAACAAAATTGACATACATACCAAAAGAGTTAAGTATCATCCTCCAACATACTCTTTCCCACAAAATATATTGTAAACATATTTTCCACCAAATATAATTTAGACATATATAACAATAATAATAATAAAATAACACATATTAGCATATATACTGTAACTAAATATTAAATAAACAATAAGAAATAATAACATACCCAACCACAGTTAAACAGATTTAAGATAGTTACTCTCCACATTAAGCATACATGATTTAAACAATTTGTAAAATCTTATCTAATATTTAAAGAGAAAAATTATGTTCTTGGTAAAAAAAAAAATTGTGAGTTAGAGTTAGATAATAATTTGAAAATAAATACAGAACTGTGTATGAAGAAAGTTCACAAATCTCCATATTAAGTCATTCTTCCAATGAAATACTTATCTCCTTGTGAATAGAGTCTAAAATCCTTCAGGTGAAATTCTCCTTGTGGATAAAGTCTCAAATCCTTCAGATGAAATTCTCATCCCAGGTGATGTTATTTGATCTTATTTACTCAGTAATAAAATACTAATCTCCTCAACAGTAAAATACTTCTCTCCTCTTCTGCAGTGGTCATATAATCAAATTCCATAATGCTATTTCAAATTAAAGGACTCATAAATCTTCATATTAATCCATTCTTCCAAAAAACTACTTATATCTATGAAAATTCACAAATCTCCAATTTAAAAACTATTGTTCCGAAAAATACATATCTCCTCTTTCTACAGTGGAATAGATTTTCTCATATAATATTTCATGTACATGAAGAAAACACAAATCTGCACATGTATATTAAGTCATTCTTCAAAAACCATTTAAATCTTTCATCTTTGGGATGTATTCATATTACATATAATCAAATGTTCTTTGAAATTATGTGTGAGCTAGCTCACATATACATATGCATAGCTTATTTGTAGATCTACTTGAATGTTGGTTTTTGTGATTAGTAACCAATTTAGTTAAGAGTTTGACAATACCCTCGCAAGAAGGAATTCACTTCATTGTATGTAGAAAACACAAATGTCCATACTACATCATTCTTGGACAAGAAATCAAGGAATGTAATCGAAGAAAATTTATAAACTTTCACTTTTCTGATGTGGGATAGAGTCTGTTCTC
The DNA here is from genome assembly GCA_009831015.1 of Picea engelmannii. Classification (NCBI taxonomy): domain Eukaryota; kingdom Viridiplantae; phylum Streptophyta; class Pinopsida; order Pinales; family Pinaceae; genus Picea; species Picea engelmannii. The sequence continues at coordinate 65,310 of ML782703.1, forward strand.
AAATAATCAAATGTTCAAGTTCAAAATTAGGTATTCATCATGATCTAAACTTAAATAAGTTTGAATGTACACCATTTAAGACAATGATAAGATTATCTAGGGGTTTTATATATTTCAAAATAATTGATCAAAGCGTTGAATATGAAAGGCTAAACTAAAAATTAGAGAAAACAAAAATTTGATAAAAATAAAAAACATACATTTATGAATCATCCTAAATGGACACATTCTTCCCATATTTTGGTGCTTCCTTTTCTTCCTCCTCAATCTCAATCTTCCTCCCAAACACACTCTCATGTACTCTCTTCTCCACATTACCCTATATAACACATTTCAAATTTGAAAATTTGAAAATTTAATTTAATTTTACTATGACACATTAAATAATACATGTGAACTCCCACCCTCTTCAAACTTTCTCAATGAGAATTGAGACAAGCCTCCCCAAGTAGTAAGAGATGGAATAGGGATCTATGAACAACACAACCAAGAACTAAATCTAGGATTTAATGTGTTCACATTTATACAAAATTATAAATGTTGTTGATCTCTTATTCAAAAGATTGGAGATTGGACAACTAAAGTGCTCATCTGTGGATATTAGAAAACACATACCTAATTCAACCCATCCAAATTTAAACTTGTGGAATCAAGTCCCCTATCTACTGGAGATTCATTTAACATATCTCCAAACTGCAATTAATGACAATAACAACTTGATTATTTCTATAGATATGTAATGATATCTAAATCTAGAATTAGAAGTAAACTATCCTAAAATACGTAAAAAAAATTACTAATTAGAACACATACCAATTTTTTGTTCGGGTCATCATTCTGAATGACCTTCTTCCAACCAACACGGAAAAATTTTGCATACTCCTTAACATATTCTAATGACATAGTATCTAACTCCACATCTATTTTAGAAACAAATGTGGATCGGGAATTGCCATCCGCTCGCTGACACTTCATGCCAACATCAACACCATAAAAAATCGCTTCCAAATTTTCCCCGATTGCATTCCTAACCTCTTTTCCAACCTCTAATGTAGCTCGCAACTCTAAATGTGAAGCAAATGCCCCTGTTGGACGAGGTACTAAAGTTGTGGAGGCATTGTCAATGTTGCATTTCAGTATGCTCCTTTGCGATCATATGTCTATCATTTACCAGTCCCATAATAATTGGACGGTAGACTAGTATAATCAGGGTGCATGTGCAAGAAAAAATCTGCATAAAAGTGTCTTGCAAAATAGTTTGGAACCTCATCGTTCCACAGAAATTTTCCATATGTCGCCAAAAATCTGTTATACAGATATCCTGCAATGTAGAGGTGCTTAAAATATTGCACTTTCAACATCTTCTGCTTTAGCCCATATTTGAAGTTGAACATAGAAATTGTGTATTTTTTTTAAACTTTATTTTTTACTACCTCCTATTTATCATAACCTATCACTTCTGACTTTCGTTGCCTCATTAGATCGACAAAACTGTCAGTGGTTGGCCCCATCTTTTGATATGCGTACATAAAGTTTTGCAATGAATGCAAAACAATATGCAAGCTTTGTTTTCTCTCCTGAGGGAGTTTCAAGATCACCAAATCATTTTCCAACCTCCTTTTAAAACATGAGCATCTATCAAGGGTCATTGCTTCAGTAATCCCTTCCCAGGGAAGTTCATCACCAACATCCGAAGGATAGAAGGATGTAGGTGTGTAATCTTATGTTTCTGGATAATGCAGCCTCCTAAATCCACCTTCACACTCTGCACCAACATTAGAATCTTTGTGACAACCACTCTCTTTTTCATTGTCGTCCCTTGCTCTAAACTCGGTGTCTAAACACACATTTGAAAGTAATTATAACATTTAACTTGACATAAATTTAAATACACAAAAATACAACAAAAATAAACAAACTCAAAGAAAATTACCAGAAATATTCTCTTGTCCTGAGGTATTCCCTACATTCTCAGGTGTAGGAGTATCAATGCATAACCTATATAAGAAGGTTGCATCCATAGCACTTGCTTGAGTACATTCTGCAGTTGATTTATTCACATACTCATTTGAAAATCTCCTCTGACGAGATTGTTGTTAGTCACTCGGAGTCTCAGTCGAAGGAGTTCCTCTTCTTCCTTCTTGGGAGAGCCTAGAGATTTTGTGAGGAATGCTTGGAGAATATCATGTCGACATTTCTCCTCAATATCTATCCTTTGAAAATTCATGAAAAGTTAAGCACAAGACAAGTATGAGTTAATATCTCCAACATTGACCAACAAAAATTATGAAAAAAAAAANAAAATTAATAGAAATGTTCTTTATGTTAGACACAATTATAATAGGGTGATGCATAACTCCACTACCCATGCCCATTTCAAATATATTTTGGCTCTTTAATATTAGCACAAATAACCTTGGTAAGTCCACCAATAGTACATGGGTCAAAGTCTGGTAACAGAGTAGCGATTATCTATATGGGCAATTAGATTTCATGCATCCAACATGTATGGAGCATAGTCCATGAAAGTCAATGATTAACTTTACGCTATGTTTGGTTTCATGGAATAAATCTGCCATCTACAAAGCAATGGCACTAAGTATCAACAGGTCTGTATTACATTTGGAGGGGACATTAATAGAGAAAATGTATTATATGATTGCAAGTTGTTGGAATTATGTTTATGACTGACCTTTTTATATACTAAGTGTCTGTGATTAGATGATTTGACGTTGCTCAACATGCATTTATATGCAGTTATAAAGTGTTGTTTATATTCTTATCGGCCTTCTTCCAGTGACCTCGTCGATACAGGGGATGAGAATGGCCTTTGAATCATTTTGGTAGATCCATCTTGTCAGAAACTCCGTGGACAACCAGGACTTGGCCAGGTGATTCCAATTCTTGTGTAAATACAAAGGGTAATACATCACCATCTTCAACTAGTATCTTATCCAAAGGTTAATAGAAGCTCATATTCAACTAAATTCTTGTGTAAATACAAAGGGTAATAGATCATTAACAAGGGTCAATGATCTATTCGCTCAAATGCTTGTGTAAATGAGGCTTTGACATGAAATATTGATGTCATTTATCAGTTGCTCTGATTCAATGGCTAGCCAGCATGTTGCTCTCCCAACCATTTAGTGGCTTCCTATGGTAAGAGATCATGTAAACTCTTTTAGGTAAGTGAAGGTTTTTTGCAGTATGTAAATTCTTTTATGTCTATATTAGACTTTATTATCCAAAAAGAGGTATTCGTTATAATTATTCCTTTAGTCAAAGGGTCACTACAATTGCAAATCAAGACCAAAGTGGGAGATTGGTTCCTTTTTTAGTAGTTTACTATGATAAGAGTCTATGGTTTGGAAGAGAAGCCATATCAAAAGTGAGTGTTGAATTTGGTTGTTCTAGAGACTGAAAAAAGTGAAATTCAGTTAGTTGTTGACTAAAACGCCAAGCATATTACATTAAATGTTGATCAGATGAATTTCAAGGAAAAACCAAATCTACACAAGTGTATCTATTCTAGAGGTTGAGGGAATGACTACAATGAATATACTACCTATGTTTCATTGTTTGTTTTCTATTTGTTGTGCTATATTAATGCAGATTTTTCATAACATATTACAATGTAATATGTTTACATTGTAACATATTATTTCCTAGTAGCCTTGTCACACCCCGAGAATCAAACCTTCATAAGGTTTGACTTCTGCAAGTTCTTGGCAAATACAATGCACCAACAGTTTTTAGATTTTAGGGGTACCAAGTCATTCAGGTACCAGTCTCACTTGATCCATATGTTAATCCATCAAAACTACTCACATTTGGGTTATTTTAAGTCTAGGATAGTGAATGACCAACCCACATGTTGCTCTCCCAAACATTGAGTGGTTGCCTATGGTATGAGAACATGTCACTAGTGAAGGTTTTTTGCAGTTTGTAAACTATTTTACGTCTATATTAGACTTTATTATCCACAATGAAGTATTCGTTATAATTATTCATTTAGTCAAAGGGTCACTACAATTGCAAAACAACACCAGAGTGGGAGACTAAATATGTATGTTTATAAATTATTTATTAATGTCTAAATATGTATGTTTATAGTATATTTATTAAATTTAAATATGTATATTTTAAAAAATTTCCATTGTATGTATATTTTACAAATATTCCTTTACAAATTATAAGATTGACAGTAATGTGCAACAAGGAATTCCAAAATCAACAATCTGTAAAATAATTTTTATAACTTATGATACTCTAATATTACATATGTAAAAATGGATTTATAAATTTAATTCCTAAAGATTTGTAATTTTTATAAAAGAAAAAACGTTTGAAATAAAAATTTGGACGGTTTGAAATTTTTATGATTTTTTTATAAAATACAAAACGTTTGAAATGATTGTGACTTGGCAGAGGTGATCATCAAAACGGTGAGATTATTAGGGCAATTCCTAGAGAGAAATAAGAGTTTTAATCAATCAAGCCGCGGAGAGAAATTAGAGTTTTAATCAATCAAGCCGCAAAAGTACTCATTCATAAGAAGGCACAAAGACTAAACATTCAGCCATGAATCAATCAACTCAGAGATAAGTAAGGGATAGACAACAGAGCAAATTTTTATCCTTCACTCATCATCCATGCATAGAAAAGAAGGGCATTTAAATCTATAGGTCTTTAAACACCGAAGTGATGACCGTCGATTCGGCTCCTGGCTGACTGCTCATGCACAGACTGATGACTAAAGGGATAAGGGACGGAAGATAAAAACACAATATTTTCATAATAATCAATAAAACCCACACAGAGAAGTCATTGAAATCAGAATTTGGGTTCGCCAAGGGATTGTCATTCATTTCAAAGGTTTATCATTCACAATGTAGAGTTTATCAATAAAAATGCATAGATGTACCCAAGTTCAAGAAATTAAAAACGCAGAGAGAAATCAAAGTTTTAATAAATCAAGCTGCATAGGTACTCGTTCATAAGAAGGTGCAAAGACTAAACATTCAGCCATGAATCAATCAACTCAGAGATAAGTAAGGGATAGACAGCATGAAAAATTCTTATCCTTCACTCATCATCCATGCACAGAAAAGAAGGGCATTTGAATCTATAGGTCTTTAAACACCGAAGTGACGATCATTGATTCAGCTATTGGCCAACTGCTCAGGCACAAACTAATGACTAAAGGGATAAGGGACGGAAGATAAAACCACAATATTTTCATAATAATCAATAAAACCCGCACAAAGAAGTCATTGAAATCAGAAGTTGGGTTCGCCAAGGGAAATCAATTCAGAAAACCAACAAGCAGGGGGATTACAAATACAAGTTAATAATTTATTAATGGTAGGAATGAGAAACTTATATTTAAGTGCAATTTATTAAATTCCCTATAGTCTAGGACCATCCTTTGAGACTTATCCTTCTTTTTTACTAAGATCACTAGAGAAGAGAATACATTCTTGTTGAGGCACATGATTTCAACTTCTAACGTGTCTTTAACCATTTACTATGTCTCACTCTTTTGAGAATATAGAAAGCAATAAAGTGTAACATTGAGTGGATAACTACCCAAAATTAACTCAATAGCATGTTCATACTCTTTGAACATGGTTGAATCCACTAAGACCACATATATATTCCTTATAACATTTGTTTAAGATTCATTAAAAGTTCCCTATGGTTGGATCCACTAAAAAAATGTATTAGAACATTTCTTTAAGATTCCTTAAAAGTTCCCTATGGTTCGATCCACTAAGACCACATATAATGCAATGGTTGGATCCACTAAGACCACATATAATGCAATGCATTAGAATCCCCAAAACAAAGAGTTTAATCTTCATAACCCCACACACCCACTAATAACATCAACATGTTTTAATCACAACGAGGTGAAGGTCTTGCATGAACATGGATTATGTGTCATAGATAAACTTCCCATTAGCATTGTTTATGTCAGTGAGTTTTTATCCTAATTCATTTATTGTTATGTTACATGGGATGGGTATGAGGGTTGTTCATATTCCTAATATAAATTAAGATGAGGTGGAGAAAATGTAATATTTGTGAGGCTTAGTTGGAGTTAGAATTCTAGATAAAATATAGTCCTATAAGGTGGAAATTCACGTTGATTGAGAGCAATCATGACAATAATTTCAAATGTAAGCGCATCATAACCTATTGTAAACATAATAATGTGAGTTTAATGGGATATATATTTTGAAGAAGATGTAATTGAGTGAGTCTTAATTGTCACAAAATTTATGGTGGTAATGAAGCCTATTTCTACAAATAGTAATGTGAGTTTTAATGGCGTATATATTTTGAAGAAGATGCAATTGAGTGAGTCTTAATTGTCACAAAATTAATGGTTCCAAATGGTAATGTCTACAATGATGCTAATGGAGTAGTTTAGGTGACATTCTTACATTATCTTTGTTATCTAGAAAATGCTTTTCTAGGATGTTTTGTTTTGAAATTCGATCTTTCAATATATTTTCCATATTTTCTAACATGCATAGTTTACTTGTTACAGTGTATAATATATGATGGTTGGGTGGCATACTGCATGGGATCTTCTCGATAAATATGATATAACACATATAGTATATGTATTATAAATTTCTACAAATAGTAATGTGAGTTTTAATGGCGTATATATTTTGAAGAAGATGCAATTGAGTGAGTCTTAATTGTCACAAAATTAATGGTTCCAAATGGCAATGTCTACAATGATGTTAATGGAGTAGTTTAGGTGATATTCTTACATTATCTTTGTGATCTATAAAATGTTTTTCTACGATGTTTTGTTTTGAAATTAGATCTTTCAATATATTTTCCATATTTTCCATGCATAGTTTACTTGTTATAGTGTATAATATATGATGGTTGGGTGGCATACTGCATGGGATCTTCTCGATAAAGGATCTTCTCGATAAATATGATAAATATTATAGTCAGTTAAGGGTTAAATATTTAATAATATTATTATTTTTATCTAAAGCATGTCATTATTTCTAATTCTAAGACTTTGCAAAACTGGCGATATTTTGAAAGGGGGATACAAAGAAGCTGAAAATAATGGTAGAAGTGCAGAATTATGGATTTAGAAAACTCTAGAAACTTATTGACATTTTAACTGTCAGAACTTATCCTATGTTACAAAAATAGAAGACGACTAAACAAAGATTAAAATTGTTTTCAAAATGACAGTATATCAAATTATCTAAACACCAATATATATTTTCTTCTAAAAACAAAAGCATTTAAACTCAAACAGACTTCAAAGACTCATAACTTATCCTATGTTACAAAAATAGAAGAGGACTAAACAAAGATTAAAATTGTTTTCAAAATGACAGTATATCAAATTATCTAAACACTGATATATATTTTCTTCTAAAAACAAAAGCATTTAAACTCAAACAGACTTCAAAGACTCAAAACAAAGATTACAAAGGGAGACATATGTAGAACTTCAACAAAAAGTGTTTGACGACGGTGAAAATTCCTAAAATTTAAGCCATGTTGGGCAAAGGAAACAAAATTAGTTGAATTGTTGTAGGAATTATACTAATAATTGAAGGTGAAAATATGATATTTCAATCAGATGAAAATTCATTTTCTAAATTCATCTGGCATAGAAAGTTGAAAATCTTGGCTTAGCTCTCAATAAGAATTTTGGTCTTATATTATAAATGTTGTTGTATCATTTTCCTGGACTGTGACTTGGCATGCTCATGTCTTGGCCACAGGGTTGGCCCCCTGCGACCAAGTCACAGTCCAGTGGACTGTGACTTGGCCACGGGGGGATATCCCTGTGGCCAAGCCATTGGCGTGCCCATGGCTTGGCTACAAGGGCCGCCAAATAAATTAAAATTAAAATTAAAAATGAAAATTAAAATTAAAATAAAAAATTACAAACTACAAACTACAAATGGAATTAAAAGTTAAAATTACAGGGTTTGGGCTTACCTGAAGCTCGGCCCGCCCGACCGCCTACCAGCACAACAATACAACCGCCCGAAGGAGCGCCCTCCAACACAATGTCCGCGCCAACACCACTCACAATCACTCACTATCACAATTGGGAAGAGCTGAGAAAAACATTACATTTGCGATGTGTGGTTAATATATAAATAGTTTTTCGGCCGAAAGACGTTTTGGGCCGAAAAAATAGTTGGGACAAAATATTCTTTTGGACAAAAGAAGTTTTTGGCCTGAATATCTTTCGGCTGAAAACAGATTGTCGGATGGAAAAAATATGTCCGACTAATTTTCTACACGAAAATTGAGGGCGTCGTCACTGTACCGTTCGATTTGACGTTGCAGGGTTCGGCTGAAAAAAGTATCTTTCGGCTGAAACAATGTTTTTTGGAATTTTGGAGATCAGATTGTCACAAAAGTGCTACCCACCTTCGTGAATCTACCCTATGGTGATCAAATAAGTTGGGCATCGCTATTTTTGGCATTCAAACTAATCTTTGGATAGACTAATAGGTGACTTCTCTAATCACCAGCTTGTCATGTACATGATTGGGCAAGGTATGGGGTGATCAAATAAGTTGGGCATAGCTATTTTTGGCATTCAAACTAATCTTTGGATAGCCTAATAGGTGACTTCTCTAATCACTAGCTTGTCATGTACATGATGGGGCAAGGTATGGGGTTCATTTATGGCATGGTAGATCTTGGTACATATTGATGACCTGTTCAAATACTAATCTCCTAGGTCCTCCAAACTTTGATTTGATCATGTTTTGATATAGATTTGGAAACTCTTTTTTTAAATATTATTTCATATAGAGTATGGAGTGAAATATAGAGTAGGGAGGTTAGATATTTTCCCATATTTGGATGAGTATTTGTTTTCCCACCTTAATAAAAACTTATCCTATTATAACATAAAATACGTCACTTTTCTTATTTGGATGATTATTTGTGTTCCTATATATTAATAATAATCTTAATAAAAACTTATCACATAAAAATAATTAAACAAAGTGTACATTTTATAAATATCACAAACTATAATATTTCAATAAAATTAATAATAATAATAATCTAATATTAAATAAAAAACAATGTAATGAAAATATTTTTTCCACCTAGTGGAGTGTGGAGTGTCTATCTAAATATCAACAAGTTTAAGAGATGTACACAGTACTAAAAGTCGCCTAAGTCATTGTGCATGAAATGACCTTGCAAGCCATGTTACCTATTGACTTTGAACTGCTTTGCCTTATCCTTGAAACTTTTGGCTAGGAGATTGCTATGCAACATCCAATGCTATGATTATTGGTGTATAAACTGTTAGATCACCTTGATATATTTGACAGTGTATATACCACCTACCATAACATTGAATGTTATATAGAAAACTAGTTATTGCTTCTCGAAACTTGCAACTAAATATTATATTATCGATCTTCACCACCACCACCTAGAAACTCCCTATTCTCCCTCTCTGTTTACACTTTCACAGACACTGTAGATAATTACACTTCAATCTCTTTCTCTCTCTCGGTCTATAATCAATTGTCAGGTGAAAAAAAATAACTTTATTTTCCTTTGCGTGTGACGGGCTCCATAATGTTAAATCGTACAGTACAGGAAGTGGCATTTCTTGACTTATGCTTCGCATATGCACCACGACGAGTGGATGAATAATTACACCTCCTCCCTCGTGCATTTTCTCCATCTTCACCATGCCACCACCATGCTAAATCATACAGTAAAGGAAGTGGTACTGGCATTTCTAAAATGTGTTAATCAAATGTGTTCAACATTTTCAATAAAATTTATATACTAATCTTTATCATTTCTAAAATGTGTTAATCAAATGTGTTCAACATTTCAATCAAATTTATATACTAATCTTTATCACTTCTAAAATGTGTTAATCAAATGTGTTCAACATTTCCAATCAAATTTGTATACTAATCTTTATCGTAAGGTTATATTTCTTGGTAAATCCAACATGAAACCAATCGTCCAATCCATCACACAATTTCAATGCAAAACCACTCACCAAAACTTTTGGAAAAACATAATTCCAATACCACTATTGAAATTTAAAATTTAACATTTCCATGTGTTCAACATTTCCAATCAAATTTATATACTAATATTTATCTAAGTTTCTATTTCTTGGCAAAGCCAACATGAAACCAATTGTCAAATCCATCACACAATTTCAATGCAAAACCACTCACCAAAACCTTAGGAAGAACATAATTCCAATACCACTATTAAAATTTAACAAAAAAAAATCATTTCATTTACTCATACTCTATAGATATCCCAGCTACCCAAGAAAATGACTTTGGCCTGAATAATTTTCTTCTTCTTCCATGTCGGATGCTATTTTGCCTCCTTTTTTTAATAACTGCAACCACTCCAAAGGAGCCCTACCATTTCTCTCCATGATACACAAAAGGACCCAATATCAGAAAAACCCAAAACAAGACACAAATTTCTCTAGTTTCAAAAAATTTCATTTATTTATTAAATTAATTTTTAAAGTTATAAAATAAATGTTATTTTTTTTAAATTTAATAATAATAATAATAATTAAGTCATGGATATATGAGACACTTTTGTTTGTCGGACAAAGGACTTTCTTTGTCCAACTATATCCAAACACATATTCTTAAAACTATATAATATTTTCAAACAAAATTAAAAATAAATATGAACTGATGATGGTGATGATGATGATTAACGTCCACTAAGACCTAATTGGTCTATAGGACCTTAAGAGGGTAAGTGATTACTTGTGATTCTTTAGAATTATGTTTATGTGTTCGAAAATCATTATGAGAAGCTTTCCAAGATCACCATACTTTTGTTGAGTTAAGAGGCTAGGAAGGTTGGTAGTGTGATCAATATTTTGAAAATGAGATCTAATATGGGTATAGGCTGGACAATCTAAGAGAAAGTGTTTTTCATCTTCAACCTTCTTAGTGTCACAAACGTGTAGTGTACCTTTTTCTAAACCAAGGCTTATAACGCACAATATAACAATCGGTATACACTCACATTTGATTTACATAACACATACAGTCCAGTATATATATATACACCACATGCATTTAACAATTAAACACACTCAACACAGAGTATTCATATGAATTATTGCCATAATTAACAATCAATTGCACTTCATACTAATTCATATACACAGCGGAAAACATGATCATATATACAGCATAGTCATGCCAAATGTGATAAGAACATAGATAAACACTTATCTTGTAACAGTAGTGAAATCCACCAACCAAGTGCAGGCCTACCACGAACCTCCTAGCCTTAGACCACACAGTTCATTAGCTCAACAGTGGGTCACCCCCGAGCTGGGACTGAGCTCCACCCCAAGGCAAGGAATCCTAACTAGGCTGAGGTTACAGGGAAAACCACACTTAGAGTCTGGAAGGATTCTTCCCAGGATGCCATCTTACGCCCACTACTCCCAGACTCTCATTCCCCACATGCATGTTCCGCTCGGGAGTATACACCTTCACAAGCATAGTCCCTCGGTGCTAACCTCCCCTTCTGGGCCTCGACAATAGGCCGGATCAGGAAGTCTCAGAGCCTGAAGCTGGTGCTAGACACTCTCTGGGAGAAACCTCTTCCAACAACATCCACCTCCCTCCCCTAGAGAGAGATCACACACAGGCTCTATTACCACCTGCATGGGACAACAATTCACGCGTAATCCACCTCTACCTGACCACACAGTCCACCAGGAATACAGACTCAGACCTCTCAAAACAAGCTCAGCAATGGCAGCTAGATCTCATGGTGTTGATTTTCAGAATTGCCTCAGAAGCAATTTCCTGCAGGGAATTACCCCGACTCCCTCCTCCCGGTAGAATGGTTGTTTCCCCTCCACCCTACCCAGGATAGACTCACCCTCTGGTGTCGGGAATACGTGATAGAAAATCCATGCAAGGTCACGTAGGTTCAGACGGTTCAGACTGGGGATGTACCAGCTTTCCCAGACAATACACAGATACACACCTTTTCAGCTCAGAGGATGTACGAGGGTTTTTCTGCAAGAATCAGACCCCTTCCTTTCTGGCAGTCCGTGAGTCCCATGGAGGAGGAACCCCCAACATGGCTCATCTCGGCCTTTTATTGCATGGTCAGGGTTGACACTTGTCACCCATGCGACTACACGCGTTCCTGCAACGTGCGTTCCTCCCACTATCTGGAAATCACATGTCCTTCCAAAAAGGACTTAGGTTAAAATGTATAATGCATTTCTCTTTTGGAATAATATTAAAATATTATTCCCAAGGCTTAAGCCCCCTAGGCTCAACACTTAGCCCCTTTTCCCACCTTCAACCCATTCTATGGATGCTCAGTCCCCCTTCACCCATTCATTGTGGTCGGTCTGCACATGGCGGTGTTTATATTTTATTAATCATTCTGCATACATACAAGTACAACAGTAGGCTCCTGGCCTTCGACACTTAGGCTCCCTGGCCTGACAGACACATAAGCCTACCAACTTATACAAAACTTGGCTCACCAGCCTATAAAACATAATTACAATTTCTTTTAGAACGTGTTTTACAATGGGGTTCGGCCTTGGGGACACTACAATCCCCCTCCCTTATTTTTTCATTGTCCTCAGTGCAGCTTTACACAGCATCTGCATGCCTTTCAAAATTTTCAAAAAGATGCGGGTACTCTACCCGCATAACCTCTTCATGCTCCCATGTCGCGTCCTCAGGACCGTACCAGGTCCACTGGACCTTTACAAGTTCTATATCTCGATTCCGCAGTTGTTTTCTTTTCCTGTCCAATATGCGCACAGGATGCACTCGCAGGACACCTTCTAGTTCCACCTGAATCACATTCCAATCGATAACATGATTAGCATCAGGTACATATTTCTTAAGCAGTGAAACATGAAATACATTATGTACATTCAAAGAGGCAGGTAATGCAAGCATGTATGCAACCGGCCCAATCCTTTCCAGGATCTCAAATGGCCCACAAAATCTTGCTGCCAACTTGGCACAACTTCCCAATTTCAGGGAACTCCTGTTAGTTTTCACTTTCAGGAAAACATGGTC
>ML782703.1:104974-158124 GCA_009831015.1 Picea engelmannii
TCAAATGGTTAAGAACATGTGTTTCCTCTTAAGAGGTCACAGGTTCAAATCCAAAGGGTGGTAGGGTATGTATACCTTCGTAGACTTTACCAGTCAAATCGTTGGGCGAAAGGAAATAAAATATCTCTTTCAAAAAAAACAACCCTAGAGAAATAGTATTCCTTCAAAACCGCGGATAAATATTATTTTCGTTCAAAACCAGAGAAATATTATTCCCGTTCAAAACCACAAACAACTATATAATATTTTTAAACAAAATTAAAAATAAATCTGATGGACAAAAAGTTCAATGTGAACCGAGAAGCGAGAAGGACTCCACCATGTTAAATCGTACAACAGAAGAAGTGGCATACTTTGACTTATCTCTATGCCCTGTGTGTGGACCACATCCCGTGTGTTCCCTTCGCTTTTAAGTCTTCCGGTAATTTCTCAGAGTCTGGATATTGGCCGCCTCTTGTTCATAATCATGAACAATATGATCTTGCTGACGAATAATGGGTTTGCCGCTCCTTTCTCGGAGTTTGTTCAGAGTCATGAGAAATATGATCTCGCGGACGAATAATTAGGGTATGCTGCTAATTTCTTGGAGTCGTGTTCAGAGCTATGAGCAACATGATCTTGGTGCAATATGATTTTGGTACTAGATCTGCCTCTTGACCTGTTAGTGATTTTTCTTGTAAGGGGGGTTGGAATGCAAAGAATGGGTTAAAAACCCACTTATCCTAAGTTCGGATGCAAAGCGCGCTTGTGGTTAAGCGGCAGGCAGTTGTGGACGACAGAGATTTGCGCACCCATATCAACGGCGGGCAAGGTGATTCCGGACCCCCCCCCACCTTTCTACCTTTAAGCGGAGAGGGGGGGGGGNCGAGAGCGCACCTCTCCGACAGCTAGGATCTGCGTGCCTAGATCGACGGCGCGCAAGGTGATTCCGGACCCCCCCCCCCACCCCCCACGCATTTCTACCTTTAAGCGGAGGGGGGGGGGGCGGGGCGGAATCCAGGGCGCATCTCTTCAACGGCCACGATCATAGCGCCCAGATCAACGGCGAGCATGCGATCCAGACTCCCGTTGCCTTTCTTTGTTTAACCCTGTGGGCCCCTTCCCCGTCGTGTCATCTTTTACGCCATTTCCCTCCTTGCCACCTATTCCCCACCTGGCCATGTGGCAGGGTCCTTTCCCTTTAGCCTCTCCTCTTTCCATCCATATGGTCCGTCCCGCACCTCAGTGTACACTCATTATCCACCGCGTGTCCCGTTCCCCCTCCACGTCAGCCCCCTATAAATAAGGTGCCCATTATGCCCCATCTCCTATCCAGTCTGGATGTTGTCCTCCTCCAAGTGTCTTCCCCTTCCACTCCTCATCATCTCTCATCTCACCCTCATAGTCTTAGCGCCACCACTCCCGTTATGCACCTCATCCTTCACGTTGGCCTCCACGCCTTTTTCATCAGGCCGTTCAGTTGATCCAGATGGCAGCACGATGGGTTGTCCACGTCCCGAAGGTGCCGAGTTGGTCGAGCCATCCTCAATCCCAATAAAGCAGTTATTGAAGCAGTTGGTGGTGGTTAGACATCGCCTCCGCCATAATGGGAAACTCTGGCGACGAATTAAGTGCACGTCGATTCGCCTACGGAACTGTCAGGAGTTCGATCGTGCCCGCCGAAGGTGCGCGATTAGTCAAAGATTGCAGGTGCAGATTGTCAGAAGCCATGCAGACGCAAAGCTTTTAATGCAACGTCTCGATCTTGTTGTTGTTGTTGTTGTTTTGAGTATATGAAGGCGTTTTCGCCATTTTTTTATCTATCGATGGTAGAGCAAAGCTCCCGACTGTTATGTTTTAACAACCATTCTGGTTTCCTAGTTATGCATTTGTATCTGAGATTTCTTGTTTTATGACAAACAGTTTCTTCACTCCATCTATGTTTTCGTCTCATACCAGAGAGTTCATGATCGAATGATTCACATGAATTACTACAGTTATGTTATGATAAAGGATTTGTCGTGCATTATTGTATTCCCTGGTCTTATGTGTTTGAATGTAAGAGGATCTTGTGTTTGGACACTTTCTTCTCTAGGCTGTTAGGAACCTAAGGTTTGTGACAGACCCTCGCACTCTTCTCATACCAGTCTTCCCTTTGCTCACCCTTATTACAACTCACTATTTGAAGTTTATCTAAGACCTCACTTATCCATGCATGCCTAGCCCAGTTTCAGAGTTGAGATGATATTGTTCTGAGTTTCCTACCATTTGATCATTCCTTTATAAACAAATCGTGACATAAAATTGATGAGTGTCAGGCTCTACTCCTGCAAGCAATCCAAGAGTGACTTCTGACGCTAACATTTCTGGCGCCATTGCCAGGGACGAAGTTGAATATTTTCCCCGGGATTGAACGACAATGATCAGCTGATTCTGGAGGTGCATCAGATATCAGAACTATTGAGATTGTTATTATGCACCTGGCGACTCCATTGTGACGACTCTACTGCGGCGAACCTGTTTGGTCAGTTGTGGCTTCCAGCGGTAGACACACGCGGTCTCATCCACAGCTGCCTCTGGCCACGCCTGAAGAAAATCCAGAGGTGATCATCAGAAAAGGGAAGACCTCTCAAGGAGAAGGCCTTGCCACTCAACCAGGTATTTCCCCACCTCCTTCTGTAAAAACTCCATTTTCTTGTTCTCAGCTTCCTAGCCGTCCTTCCTCTGAAGTTTCCCATTTTCTAAATTTTGGGAGTGTTCCTACTGAGTTTTCTCCTCCTGGTCTGGTACCAGAAAGAGAGATTCTTATCACTCCCCTTCCCTGGAAGCTGTGCCTCAGTACAGACCTTGAGCCTCAGAAGGTCTCACCACCCCTCCTGTTATTACTACTACTGCACAAAGAGGAGTTTCTGCTCATTCAAGTCCCTTATCTCTCCCTCTGTTTTCCCCATTATCTCCCTCTCCTTCAGGAAACTCTTTCCCGATATCTCCTGCTCACACTCCTTCTCCCCCAGGCTCTCCACTGCCTAATACCCCTATGGCTGGTGTTAATCCCCCTCTGAATAGGATGGATGCCATAGTCACTGCTAGATATGCTCCCTTAATCCTACCCCATCCTATGAATCCTCTCCCTGCTGGAGACTACTTGAAATACATGCCCAAGTTCACTGGAGAAGGAGACATAACTGCAGAAGAGCACCTGGTTGCTTTCTACAGTTATGAAAACAATCTAAACATTGAAAATGAAGATGTCTAGATGAGAGTCTTCATCCAGAGCCTGAATGGCAAGGTGAGAAAGTGGTTCAGGGGATTGGCCCCCGGATCTATTGCTGGAATCGAAGCTCTGGATAGTGTTTTCCTGAGACAGTGGGGAGATAGGAAGGATTTCATGTATTACATGACAGAGTTTGGGTCTCTGAAGAAAATGGAAGGAGAGTCTGTTTCTGACTTCTCCAAAAGATTCAATAAGATGTATAATAAGATTCCTGCAGAGATAAAGCCCTCAGAAGCTTCCGCCCAAATTTCCTATGCTGGGGCTTTCGACCCTGATTTTTGTCTCCTATTAAGAGAAAGAAGAGCTACCTCCCTAGCTCAAATGCAAGACGCGGCTATAGAGGTGGAATCCAATGTATTGGCAGCTAAGAGACTGAGGAACAAGGTCGACGCAGACAGAAGAAAGGGAAGATCCAAAACCTCAACTTCTGGCCCATCAATGCCCCACACTCAGGTCGACGAACTGACTCAGATGATGAAGTCTTTGTCTGTAGAGATGGAGAAACTAAAAATGAGACAAATGTACAAGGGCCCTTAGAACACCGAAAACAAGGGAGGTTTCAAAAGGCCAAACAATTTTGCTCCCCCGAATGTGCAAAAGGAAAGAGGAAGAGACAGAGAAGACCAGAGAATTCAGGCCCCTTTTCATAACAATTTTGTGGCTGAAGATGAAGAAAGGGAAACAGACGAGCTAGATCCTGAAATCCATTACTTTGGGGACACTCCTCCTTTTCCTCACCTCACTCAATCAGCATATGAGAAAGTCTCTCATGGACAGTCAACTAAATGAATTAAGCAAGGGAGACAAGGCTGGTGGCGGTCAAGGCAGGTACAACCTGAGGTCCAACAAAAGAACAGCAGCACCTGATATTCCTGAGCAGTCCACTAGAGCAGAGAAGCCTGCTAACAAAGTAGAAGACAGACACAGAGGTAAGAAAGCTCAAACCCTCTCTCCCATTGCCCACAATCATGTTCCTGAAATAAGAGAAATCCCAAAGCCTACATCTCCTTTTAATTTCGAACATGAAATTCAAAAAATCAGAATCCCTGTGCCCCTCACCGAGTTAATTAAACATGGGGAATCCAAAAAGTGCTTCTCTGAGCTTTTACAGTCTGAAGCCTCATGCCTTCCCACAGACTCCATAAACCTCCAAGATGAAAAGCCAGCAGTTGTCCTAGGTCCCATGGTAGAAGATAGAGATGATTCATCCCCTCCTTTCTACACATCCTTGAACATACATGACAAAGCGCTGCACAACTGCTTGATGGATTCAGGGGCCTCTCACAACCTCATGCCCAAAACTGTCATGGAAGAGTTAGGGCTAGAAGTTACCCGAGCCTATCATGACCTCTATTCCTTTGACTCCAGGAGAGTCCAGTGTCTTGGAGTTATTAAAGACCTGGTTGTGACCTTGTTTCAACTGCCCATGAAGAGTGTGGTCATGGATATTGTAGTAGCTGATGTCCCCCCCAAGTTCGGTATGCTATTATCAATATCTTGGATAAAGAGACTGGGGGGGACTTTACAAATGGATCTAACATATGCTACTATCCCAATGTTTGGAGGAGAACATAGGAGGTTATACAGAGAAGCCCAGCTGGCTTATATAATCAGTGATGAGGCCAACCCTACCAATCATCCCATCTTTGCCTTAGACATTGATTTAGGCTCCAGCTTACTACAACTCGCTACTGCTCCCGAACCTCCTCTGAAGCTCAGAAAGCAGCCCACCGCCTCTCATAACTCTCCTCTCTCCATCACCCCAGTCTGGAAAATGTTTTTTGATGGAGCCTGTTCCCGAGAAGGTGCTGGTGCTGGGGTGTTTTTTGTGTCCCCCTCTCAAGAAACCATATCCCTGTCCTATAAGCTGGAATTCAAAGCCACGAACAATGTGGCAGAGTATGAAGCTCTTATCCTGGGATTAAGAGTCGCAAGGGAAATGGGAATCCAGGAGATGGTTGTGTTCAGAGATGCAGAATTGATCGGCCAATAGGTCAGAAGTGCTTATCAGGCCAAGCATCCTTGACTTAGGAGTTACAAAAATGAGGTATGGGACCTAATTGACAGTTTCTTCTCAGTGTTTAACATTTCTTTCATCCCAAGAGAGGAGAACGCAGTGGCAGATTCCTTGGCTACATCAGCAAGCAATTTCAAAGTGCCCTTGCCACCCAAACTCAAATCTGATGTTGAGGTAAGATACAGGCCATCCGTCCCGGACAACATAAAGCATTGGAAGGTGTTCGAGGATGATCTGGAGATTGAAAAATTCCTCCAATATGTTGATGAGTTTTCTGGGTTGCACATTGATCAGGATCCTGACCTGGAAGGTGACCCCCACCCTGGGGTGTTTTTAAATAAAATTGCTAATCATCAGATTATTCAACTACCGAGCAATTGCATCCCGAGAGGACTAGTCCCATTAGAGAGATTATTTGATGGGAATGATGTGGCATTAAAGGGGAGAGTTTCAGGTGAGGATGTTGACACAGCTGAGTGCAACATCGGCACACCAGAGGAGCCCAAGTTTTTCAAGCTGTCAAAGAGTTTGACCAAGGAGCAAAGGGCCGAATATACTGAGTTGCTGAGAGAGTTTGCTGATGTGTTCGCATGGACCTACGAAGATCTCAAGATGTATGACACATCAGTCATTGAACACAAGATCCTGCTGAAGGAAGAGGCTAAGCCGTTCAAGCAGAAGCTGAGACTGATAAATCCCATGTTGCTGCCTATCATGGAGAAAGAAGTGAAGAAGCTGCTAGATGCCCAAATCATTGTCCCCTTGAGATATTCCAAATGGGTGGCCAATTTGGTCCCGATAAGGAAGAAAAGTGGGGAAATCAGACTCTGTGTTGATTTCAGGAACCTGAACAGGAGCTCAAGAAAAGACAATTATCCCCTGCCCAACATGGAGCACATATTGCAGAAGGTCACTGGCGCATCTAGGATATCCATGATTGATGGCTTCTCTGGTTACAATCAGATATCAGTCATGCCTGAGGACAGGGAAAAGACGACCTTCACCACTCCCTGGGGCACATTCATGTACGCCAAGATGCCTTTTGGATTGATGAACGCAGGGGCAACATTTCAGCGAGCTATGGACATAGCCTTCATCGGGGAGAAAGATCAGTTTGTAGTGATCTATTTGGATGACATCATAGTCTTCTCCAGGTTGGACAAGGAGCACTGCTGCCACTTGAAGAAGGTTTTTCTGAAGTGTAGGAGGTTTGGCCTATCTTTAAACTCCAAAAAATCTTTGTTTGCTATGAAGGAGGGAAAGCTATTAGGCCATATAGTGTCAGCTAAGGGAGTGAGAATTGATCCTAGTAGGGTGGAGGCAATTCAGACCCTGTCACCTCCCAGATCTAAGAAGGAAGTTCAGGCCTTTCTGGGGAAGATAAATTTTCTGAGGAGATTTGTCTCAAATTTTGCTGAGCTAGTGAGACACATCACAGCCATGCTTAGGAAGGGAAATGAAGTAAAATGGACTGCCGAACCCAGAGAATCTTTTGTCCAAATTAAAAGGGCATTAACTGAAGCACCTATGCTAATCAGTCCTGATTATTCCAAAGATTTTTTTATTTTTTCCTTTGCTTCCTGTGATACAGTAGCAGCTGTCTTGCTGCAGAAAAATGATCAAGGGCGAGAACAACCTATTTCCTTCTACAGCAAGGCATTGAGAGATGCAGAACTCAGGTACGAGATCATGGAGAAGCAGGCTTATGCCTTGGTGAAAGCTCTCAAGGCTTTCAGAGTCTATGTATTGCACTCGAGGGTCATCGCATATGTTCCTTCAGCCTCTGTGAAGGACATTCTTATACAGCCTGACATAGACAGGAGGAGAGGTAAGTGGATCGCCAAAATCCTGGAGTTTGATTTGGAGATCAAGCCCACCAAATTGATAAAGGGGCAGGGTTTAGCCAAGTTGTTGGCTGAGTCCAATTGCCAATCTTTGGGGATTAACCTCATCCACGAGCAAGCTGAGCCACCCAACAAGAATTCCCAGAGTGCCCTATCATTAGCAGTATGCCCCTGGTACAAGGATATCTTGTACTTTCTACAAGAATTAAAGCCTCCTGATGGATTGGGAAAGGGTAAGGCCAGGGCCTTAAAGCTTAAAGCAGTGAGATACTGCCTCATTGACCAAGCCTTGTACTGGAAAGACCCCTTAGGGTTATTTTTAAGGTGCCTGGACCCACAAGAAGCCCAGCAGGTTATGTTTGATTTCCATAGTAGCATTTGCGGAGGTCATTATTTCTGGAAGACCACAGCCCATAAGATCCTCCGAGCTGGGTACTACTGGCCCACTTTATTCCCTAATGTTTGCAGAAAAATTAGAGCCTGCATCAAATGCCAGAAATTCTTAGGGAAGCAGCAGCTCAAATCCCTACCATTAAAACCTGTAGTAGTCTCAGCACCTTTTCAATAGTGGGGTTTAGATTTCATCGGAGAAATTCATCCGCCCTCAAGTGGCCAGCATAGATGGATCCTGACTGCAACAGATTATTTCACCAAGTGGATAGAAGCTGTCCCCACCAGAAGCACTTCTCACAAAGTAATTATCAGCTTCATGGAGGACATTCTAGCTCGGTTTGGTTTCCCTAGTAGGATTGTCACTGACAATGTTTCCTCCTTTAGGTCTGAGCTACTGGTCCAGTTCTGTGAAAAGTACGAGATTTCACTGATTCACTCAAATCCCTATTATCCTCAAGGAAATGGACTGGCAGAATCTTCTAATAAAAGTCTGATCAAGCTCATTAAGAAATTACTGGAAGATAATAAAATGGCTTGGGATTCAAGGCTCAAATTTTCTCTATGCGCTGATCGAGTAACAACAAAGAAGTCCCTGGGCATCTCACCTTTCTAACTTGTTTATGGGACAGAGGTTGTTTTCCCTACTCAGCTCGCCTTATCTGTGGCGAATATCCTCCAAGACCTTGAAGGAGAGCCTGACCATATGGTCAGAAGGATTCATCAGATGGTGGAAGTGCAGCAGATCAGAGAACAGGTCATGAACAGGGCCTACAATCATCAGCAGAAGATCAAGCAGGCTTTTGACAGGAGAAGCAAAAGGAAATATTTTGAGCTGGGTGAGCTGGTGCTCAAATGGGATGCACCCAGGTAGGATAAGGGCAAGCACAGTAAGTTTGATGCCCTCTGGTTTGGGCCTTTCAGAATCCTTGAAGTATTTTCAAACAAAACTTACAGGTTGCAGGATCTAGAAGGCAAAGAAGTTTTTAACGGCCCAGTAAATGGGCATTTCTTGAAAAAATGTTTTTTGTGAGCCACAGTCGGCTCTTTTGTTTTTGTAAATATTGTTTTTTGTTTTCAGCTTAATAAATGACTCCATAGCCCAACAGCAAGGCACTAAATCTGCAAAAAAGTTCTTAGAGCATCACAGGAACGACTCTATCCCCCATGGAGCCAAATGTTAGTGATTTTTCTTGTAAGGGGGGTTGGAATGCAAAGAATGGGTTAAAAACCCACTTATCCTAATTTCGGATGCAAAGCGCGCTTGTGGTTAAGTGGCAGGCAGCTGTGGACGGCAAAGATTTGCGTGCCCAGATCAACGGCGCGCAAGGTGATTCCGGACCCCCCCCCCGCCTTTCTACCTTTAAGCGGAGGGGGGGTCCGGAATCGGGAGCGCACCTCTCCGACGGCTAGGATCTGTGTGCCCAGATCGACAGCGCGCAAGGTGATTCCGGACCCCCCCCCACCTTTCTACCTTTAAGCAGAGGGGGGGGGGGTCCGGAATCCAGGGCACATCTCTTCAATGGCCACGATCATAGCACCCGGATCAACGACGCGTAAGAGATCCAGACTCCCACTGCCTTTCTTTGTTTAACCCTGTGGGCCCCTTCCCTGTCGTGTCGTCTTTTACGCCATTTCCCTCCTTGCCACCTATTCCCCACCTGGCCATGTGGCAGGGTCCTTTCCCTTTAGCCTCTCCTCTTTCCATCCATATGGTCTGTCCCGCACCTCAGCGTCCACTCATTATCCACCGCGTGTCCCGTTCCCCCTCCACGTCAACCCCCTATAAATAAGGTACCCATTATGCCCCATCTCCTATCCAGTCCGGTTGTTGTCCTCCTCCGGGTGTCTTCCCCTTCCACTACTCATCATCTCTCATCTCACCCTCATAGTCTTAGCGCCACCACTCTCATTATGCGCCTCATCCTTCATGTTGGCCTCCACGCCTTTTTCATCAGGCCGTTCAGTTGATCCAGATGGCAGCGCGATGGGCTGTCCACGTCCCGAAGGTGCCGAGTTGGTCGAGCCATCCTCAATCCTAATAAAGCAGTTATTGAAGCAGTTGGTGGTGGTTATACATTGCCTCCGCCATAATGGGAAATTCCGGCAACGAATTAAGTGCACGTCGATTCGCATACGGAACTGTCAGGAGTTCGATCGCGCCCGCCAAAGGTGCGCGATTAGTCAAAGATTGCAGGTGCAGATTGTCAGAAGCCATGCAGACGCAAAGATTTTAATGCAACGCCTCGATCTTGTTGTTGTTGTTGTTTTGAGTATATGAAGGCGTTTTCACCATTTTTGTATCTATCGATGGTAGAGCAAAGCTCCCAACTGTTATGTTTTAACAACCATTCTAGTTTTCTGGTTATGCATCTGTATCTGAGATTTCTTGTTTTATGACAAACAGTTTCTTCACTCCATCTATGTTTTCGTCTCATACCAGAGAGTTCATGATCGAATGATTCACATGAATTACTACAGTTATGTTATGATAAAGGATTTGTCGTGCATTATTGTATTCCCTGGTCTTCTGTGTTTGAATGTAAGAGGATCTAGTGTTTGGACGCTTTCTTCTCTAGTCTATTAGGAACCTGAGGTTTGTGACAGACCCTCACACTCTTCTCATACCAGTCTTCCCTCTGCTCACCTTTATTACAACTCACTGTTTGAATTTTATCTAAGACCTCACTTATCCATGCATGTCTGGCCCAGTTTCAGAGTTGAGATGATATTGTTCTGAGTTTCCTACCATTTGATCATTCCTTTATAAACAAATCGTGACATAAAACTAATGAGTGTCAGGCTCTGCTCCTGCAAGCAATCCAGGAGTGACTTATGCCGCTAACATGTCCTGCTTTGCTCCGACCACCAATTATCACAATCTCTCTTAAATTTCCAAATGCAATAAGTATGACAAGTGTAATTCTCCTTCGGAGTGGGTTTAGTCCACTTCCGAGCAATATTTTTTTGAGATTTATTTTTCCGGTAGGTTTTTCTGCGGCTTGTTTTTAAATTTCTGATTAATCTAGAATTCTGATCGATTTTTTGAGCATCTGGGTTAGTTTAAAATGGGACAAAACTCATAGGATAAGATTTTGAAATACATGGAACTTTGATCCGTAAAGTAAAATTCTGAAATGCATGGAACTTTGATCCGTGCAAAACTCAGACTACAACTGAAAATCTAACTGAATTCAAATCCATTTTTTTACCTGAAAAGCAGATCTGTTTGCTCCCCAATCCCGAATTAACCTACTCCCTTCTCTTAAATTTCCAACTCATATTTTGATGCCATCTCTCTCTGTCTGTGTTTCTTTCCCACTTTCTGTGCACTTGCTGTGTTTTAAAGGGAACGTAGTCCGAAAGTAAGTTTGGTATGATTAAGGGCGTACTCTACACGTCGCATATCTTTTGACTTTTGATCTTCTCTGCTCCGTCTCACCCTCATTGTCTTCTCTCTTTTCGTTTATAAATACTCTGTCAGAACCCACCTATATAGCACTGCACTTCTGTGAGAAGACGTTGCCATTTCTCCTCTGCATTTCCAGCACTATGTCGTTCCTATGTTTTTCTTTTCCTCTTCTTATGTTGTTTTTCTTCTTCGTATGTTGTTTTTCCTTCCCCTTCCCCTCTACGCACTCATTTCATGATGATCGGCAATCGTTCTTGGCATTGTCGTGTCCTTAAATGGAAATCCCGACCTTTGTGGGCTAGAAGTATTCCAGTTATCTGCATGTCCAACTCCAAGAGGTCATCATACAATTGTGAAAAGAGTACTCTTTCTAGTGAGTGGAACTATTGCTTTTCTATTATGTTGTTTTCTTTTAAGATTCCTATGGAGAGGAAATATGCATATACAAAACATTGATGTCTCAAGAGATATTTTCCAAAATTTAGAGAACCAAAGGATATCATATCAAGAGCTTCACATAGCGACTAATGGATTCGATAAGGCCAACTTGTTGGGAACAAGTAGCTTTGGGTTAGTATATAAAGGCATTTTGAGTGATGACACTCTTGTCGTTGTGAAGGTTCTCCAATTGCAAAATGACCATGGTGAGAAGAGTTTTGAAGCAGAATGCAATATCTTGCAAAAGGTTCGACATCGAAATCTAGTGAGAATCATAACTTTGTGCTCCAGCCTCCATTTCAAAGGTTTAGTGTTTGAATTTATGTCTAATGCAAGCTTAGAGAAGCATTTGTATCCTAATAGAGATGACAACAATGGCGAGGATCTGTGTGAATTGGGATTGAAAGCTTGATTAGACATTGTCATAGATGTGGCCCATGCCATGGAGTATCGTCATCATGATTATTTTGTGCAAGTAGTGCATTGTGATATAAAACCTAGCAATGTACTTTTCGATGGAGATATGGTAGGCCATGTCACAGATTTTGGTATTGCCAGATTAATTGGTGAAACCTCTACTAATTCACTCACTTCAACACTTTCTTTGAGCGGAACTGTGGGCTACGTTGCCCTAGGTATGAATTTTTAGAACATAACTTTCACTTGTCTTTTCTCATTCACAATATTGCATAGATTGGTTGAATAAAATTTAATGAAGGTTTCTTACACTGCAGAGTATGGATTAGGTGGGAATGTTTCCACCCAAGGGGATGTTTATAGCTATGGCATTCTTTTATTGGAAATGTTAACCAGAAAACAACCAACTAGTGACATGTTTGTTGGAGACCTAGACTTGCACAATTGGGTCAACTTCGCATTCCCAAATAGATTGAAGGAAGTGATTGACAGCGTTCTTTTTAGTGAGGTGTATGTAGATGAATTTGAAGAAAATAATGTATACAAATGTCCAATTTATTTGCTACATGTTGGTTTTCTTTGTTCAAAATATTCACCAAAAGAAAGACCAACTATGAGAGTTGTGGTAAGGATGTTGGAGAGTATTAGAGAGGATATAGTGTCCAATGCAATTGCTTCTACATGATTGAGACCAAGCATATCCGATTTGCTTAGGAATACAAATGCAACAAGGAATGATTCCCCTATGTCAAATGAACAAAGTTCTTCTACATTTTAGTTTGTGAAGTTAATAACAACAAAAGTTTTTAGAACTTGCCATTGTTCTTACAATGACAATATTTTTGTACTTTTAATTGTTCAAGCAAATTTTGTTTTTCTACATTCTCTATCTATGATTATTATGAATGGAAATTAAGTTCTTTTACAATATAATATTAAATGGATTGAAAATCTACATTTGATTTGACTTATTATCTATTCAAGATGTCAACATTCTTATCCATCAAGTAAATTATCTAAAAATAAATTGAAAATTGTTTAAAAATGAATTGCAATATTTTTACTTTTATAGATGAACTGATTATTATTTAAAATTTGGTCATAACGTTTAACCTAATAAATTGATTCTATGAACCATGTTGAAATCTAATTATTTTTTTTACATTACTGATAAAAATTAACTCTAATTGCTTTTAGAGATTCTCTCCATACTTTTTAATATATTAAGAAACATTTGATTTTCTAATGTCAAATGTAGTTGAAATTTTAAGTAATAGAAAATCGAATAAAATGATATGGAAAATATATATGTAATGCAAACCTTGAGTAACTTTCCAACATTGGTAATGTTAAATCTTATGGCTAGGATAGTATCATTCCCAGTGGCTTTCCTTCTTCCAAATGTGTTTCCTTTTCCTTCTTCCAAATATGTTTCCTTTTCTTGGAGATATAGAATATAGTAATAAAAGTTTTCATTTCATAGTTCTCCATTAATCCTCAAGTACCTGGCACCTTTTTTTTTTTAAAAGGATTACTGTGTTGCTTGAAATTCTCCAATTCCAGCCTCAAGTTTCAGGATGTGATGGATATTGAAGCCATCAGTTGGACAAAGGCCACCCTCTATCTCATTTAGCACTTCTACCTTTAGACATATTCTACTTCTACTGATTTTCACATCTTTAGCAGCAGTTTTTGCATTCAAAAAAACCAACTGCTATTACAATTCTAGGTGGAACAGACGTGTATGTATATGTAAAGCTAATAAATTAAAAGAAGTTTAAATCGTGACTCATTTTTCCTGTATCACATCCTATTTGAATTATAATTCGTATATGAATGTTGCTAATATGTTAACCCTCTACGAATTTGCTTGTTCACATGTTAATAATTAAGAGGATTTTTATTTTTTTTCTTATATATTAAAATTATTGTTAGATTGATGTGTAATTGCAAATATTACATATTAAAAAATAAAAAATATATAATATTTATCCTATTTTGGAAAAAAATTAGCATAGATGATATTCATTTTCACCAAAATAGAGATGGAGAATTTTTTCCCACCAAAATAATCCCAGTATAAGGAGAAGGCACTCTCTATGGAGTTACCTTAAACCCTTGACTTGTTAGGCTGCTACATAACAGAGGACATTAACCCCCTATGTTATGTTCTTTAATTTCCCATCTCCAGTGGTTTTGTGTTGCTATGGAACAAAATACAATAACATAGAATAGAACCCCTTTTCCTCCTAGTAGCTCAATATTTAAGATAGCTCGATAGCCATCTAGAGGTAGGTTTTTGACTTCCTCAACCCTCAATCGTGGTAGGGTTTTGAACCTTCTAGAATCTTCTTGAAATTTTTCACATGGCTAGCCTCATATTCTTGAGTAATAGGGGGTGATGTGGCATCCTCTCATACCAAAGTGGTCAACACGATAAGTCAACTTGCGGGAGGAATAACTTTTGCATACAAATTTTGATTAACGCACAATTTGCACCATTGGAAAGGTCTTGGACTCTAGAACATTGTCAAGGGACTGTACACAAGTTTTGGACACCAAAACCCCAAAAAACATTGTTTAATGCCTCAAAATGGCTTTGAAAGGTTCTAGAAACCAATTTTCCAAGCTAGGAGCTACCACTAAAATGACTTTGTGAACTTATTCCTCCAATTTTTTCCACTCTGAAAGCATCAACATAGATGACAAATAATACAATGATCCAATCTGAATCAATTATGTTCAAGTTTGAGTTTATGCACATGGAACTTGTAGGACATTGAATTTACTTATAAAAGCTTCATTTTTGGCACTTCATAATTTGAGAAGAATATTTGTGTGTGTGATCTTTGTTGTGAGTTAAAAGTATGAGTGGAAGCTTGGTGTTTTCTAATTGCCACAACAATACATTGTACTTGCTATTTGTTTGATAACATAGAATGCTTAAAGTTTTCCATGTTACTTATTAAAATAGAATTTAGATGGGAAGAATATCAGTCCATTACACAACCATTCAAACTAGACCCAAGTAACCATTGATACTAAGTTATCTAATAGATGTTAAATTGTCTTGTTGTCATTGCCTACCATAAGAAGGATTGCATGCCATGCAATTGAGCAGAGGATTTCAAAAAGTTTTTGCTAGTGTAGATTCTATAAAAGACACCTAATATTGACATTGTTTTATATAACATGAAATATTGATGAAAACCATCTTGTTGAGAGCTTCCTCTTGACCGATATTGGTGGGATGAGATTCTTGGTTTCCCAAGTCCATGTCCTCAATCATTTGACGGAATATTTATTCTTCTTTGAGATCGTTCGGGGTAGAATTCACTGACATTCTATAATTTGAGGTGGTTGAGTGGGAGCCTTCACTAAGTTTATAGACCATATTTATTAACATTGGGTGTTTAGCTTACAGAACTTGAATTTGCCTCTTTTTCTAAACAAGAGTGTCCAAGTCATTACATTTTGAGATATACATTGGTGCCCATTCTCATGTACCTAGTGATCACCGAGAATATAGGTGTCTTGTTGTTGTTTATAAAATCTTCATGTCTATGTAGTACTCTATCCATTTTATGTACTTCTCTATACTCCATGACCATAAATTTCCATTGTAGCACAAACAAAGGATAGATAATGAGCACCCAAAAGAACAATTCCAAAAGACCGAGCTAGGCTTTCCCAATTAGTAGGCATGGTGAATTGGATTGAGATTCCAACCCAAGAGGGAAGATACACAACAGTTTGAAATGATACTACACACACAAGAGAACATAGAGGTCATGGGAAACCAACCTAGATATCCTTTCTTTGACTCTAACATAACCCAGTAAATGGAAATTAGAACCTCCAACCATAAGAGACTACCTAGGAAGAGAAGAAACCCAAACCCCATGTTTCCTAGGCCATAGAGTAAGGACTCCAAACCAACATATGCAATCCAAACAAGAATTGGCACTGAATTCCAACTAAACACTAGTGCAGAACACCGAGGAGAGGTAAAGACTACCAGGGGTTGAGCCCAACACACTAAGAAAACGCCAAGGAACACAAACATGATTTGAAGAGAAATGCTTACCCGAGATTCTATCTAAACTAGAGCCGACCACTACCAAAATATCTTGCTAGACAAAGCACTTCCATTCTGAGCCATTATTCCACCTATTCGTTACATAAATTTGTTGTGTGCTTCAAATTGTCGGTCGAGCTTAACGACTAACATGTGTGAGGATTGTGTAGAGTTGATGTGTTTCGCATCTCGCCCCCCTCTTGTTATACTAAGGCAGCTTGGATACACTGACGTGTGTTGATTGATGATTGTGATGTGTCACCATGCATGAATGACTTTGGATACAAACTTAGGGGATAACTTGGAAGGAAATACCCTCATTTTTCCTAGGAAGAGAAGAAACCCAAAGCCCATGTTTCCTAGGCATGGAGTAGGGATTCCAAACCAACATATGCAATCCAAACAAGGACAAGCACTGAATTCCAACTAAACACCAGTGCAGAACACCAAAACAAGGTAAAGACTACCAAGGGCTGAACCCAACACACTAATCAAACGCCAAGGAACACAAACATGATTTGAAGAGGAATGCTTACCTGAGATTCCATCTAAACTAGAGATGACCACTACCAAAATATCTTGCTAGACAAAGCACTTCCATTCCGAGCCATTATCCCACCTATTCGTTACATAATTTTGTTGTGTGCTTCGAATTGTCGGTCGAGCTTAAAGACTAACATGTGTGAGGATTGCATAGACTCAATGCACTTCGCATCTCATCCCTCTCTTGTTATACTATGGCAGCTTGGATACATTGACACTTACCCCTACTCACCCTTACTACAACTCACTGTCTGAAGTATGTCCAAGACCTCACCTACCCATGCATGTCTGGCCTAGTTTCAGAGTCGAAACAATATCGTCCGAGTTTACTTCCATTTGATCACCTCTTCCATACACAAACCGTGACATAAACTGATGGGCGTCGGGCTCTTCTCTTGCAAGCAATCCAGGAGTGACTTCCGTCACCAACACTATGGTTAGCGTATCCTCCACTTCTTGTTCTTTTATACCAAAAATTATGAGGTTCAAGGCTCTTTTGTTACGCTCATGGTCCAATTCGATTAGCTTATTCATTTCCTCGTTGATGGGTTTGATATCCAATTTGTTTTTCATATTATTGAGGGTCAAATTGTTGGTTAGTTTTTCTTCTAGGTCTCTAATCCTATCTCTCAAGTTGTGATTATCTTCAACCCCTCTTTCTTGGGTTGATTGTTTATGTTTTTCCATTTCTTGAATTCTATCCTTCAATGTCTGCAATTCACTGTTGAATTCTAAGAATCTATTATCTATTTGAGTTTGAATGGTATCTTTAATTTTTTAATCATTGCCTCTAGCTCTATTTGGAGTTTTACATCTTTTTCTTCACTCCTTTTTTCTAATGTTTCTAACTTTATTTGGATTTTGGCATCTATCTCTTCTCTTTTTTTTTTCTATTGATTCCATATAATCGTAAAGGATCTCTAGGGTGATTTTGGAGGGCCTCCCCTTGTTAGGATGAGTTTTTGAAATAGGTGGTGAAGTGCTCATATTCAAAAGAAGAGAAAAAATATGTAACAATTATTATTATGGATTGACTTTATCTCTCAAAATAACTTTTACTTCTGAAACTTAAAATAAATAAATAAATAAAATATATTTAAATCTCTTTAAATAAAATTAAAATTGAATCAAAGTAAAAAGTGACTCATCTCATTTCATATGTCCAAATGCTCAACACTTTGAAGAAGCCAAAAATAATTTAGAAAAACGACAGAGAAGTCCAAAGAAACTACAAAGATTATTCTGCGTAAAAAGGTAAAAACTACAAAGATTATTCACATTCAAAACCCTAGATATATAATCTTAGAAATAAAATATCTCCTACTAAAAAAAATAAAAAACAGAAAAGTAGTATTTCGTTCAAATGGTTAAGAACATGTGTTTTCTCTTAAGAGGTCACAGGTTCAAATCCAGAGGGGGTAGGGTATGTATACCTTCGTACCACCAT
The DNA here is from genome assembly GCA_009831015.1 of Picea engelmannii. NCBI lineage: Eukaryota > Viridiplantae > Streptophyta > Pinopsida > Pinales > Pinaceae > Picea > Picea engelmannii. The sequence goes on from ML782703.1 coordinate 122,814, forward strand.
GTTAAATCGTACAACAGAGGAAGTGGCATACTTTGACTTATCTCTATCCTCTTGTTCATAATCATGAGCAATATGATCTTGCTGACGAATAATGGGTTTGTCACTCCTTTCTCGGAGTTTGTTCAGAGTCGTGAGAAATATGATCTCCTTTCTCGGAGTTTGTTCAGAGTCGTGAGAAATATGATCTCGCGGACGAATAATTAGGGTCTGCTGCTAATTTCTTGGAGTCGTGTTCAGAGCTATGAGCAATATGATCTTGGTACTAGATCTGCTTCTTGACCTGCTCTGCTCCGACCACCAATTATCACAATCTCTCTTAAATTTCCAAATGCAATAAGTATGGCAAGTGTAATTTTCGACGGGTTTTTTTTGAGGTTTGTTTTTAAATTTTCAATTAATTCAGAATTTTGATCCATTTTTTGAGTATCTGAGTTGGTTTAAAATGAGACAAAATCTTTGGGATAAGATTTTGAAATACATGAAACTTTGATCCTTAAAGTAAAGTTTTGAAATACATGAAACTTTGATCCGTGGAAAACTCAGACTACCCATAAAAATCTAACCGAATTCAAACTTTGATCTGTTTGCTCCCAGTCCCTTCTCTTAAATTTCCAACTCAAACAGCATCATATTTTGATGCCGTCTCTCACTGTCTGTGTTTCTTTTCCACTTTTCGTGCACTTCTTGTGTTTTAAAGGGAACGCAGTCTGAAAGGTAAGTTTGGTATGATTAAGGCCGTACTCTACACGTCTCATATCTTTTGACTTTTGATCTTCTCTGCTCGGTCTCACCCTCTCTACACGTCTCTGATCTTCTCTCTTTCCATTTATAAATACTCTGTCAGAACCCACCTATATAGCACTGCACTTCTGTGAGAAGACGTTGCCATTTCTCCTCTGCATTTCCAGCACCATGCCGTTCCTATGTTTTTCTTTTCCTCTTCTAATGTTGTTTTTCTTCTTCGTATGCTGTTTTTCCTTCCCCTTCTCCTCTACGCACTCATTTCATGACGATCGTTCTTGGCATTCAAGAACGATATTACCAATGATCCTCATGGTTCCATGGCCAACTGGAGTCCCTCAGTCCCCTTGTGCAACTGGACTGCCCTTACCTGCAATCGCAGTCACGTAGACAAGGTGGTCTGCCTCGACCTACGTGACATGGATCTGGGCGGCTCCATTTCTCCTTTCCTCGACAATTTGTCATTTCTCCATACGCGTGGCAACTCTCTCCATGGTCATATCCCAAGTCAATTGGGGTGCCTCTTTCGTTTGAGACTTAAAAGCTTGGGATTACTTTACCTCTTTGGACTGCTTAATAGCTTGCAATTACTTTACCTATTTGGAAATGAATTGGTACTAAATATCCCCTTTTCCACTAGTGAGTTAGTGATATTTAATTTTGGATTATTTTTTATATTTTAGAAAACAATATGGTTGGTGTCATTGCAAAGTAATTGAATTTTGCAATGGTTGATGTCATTCACCATAATTAGATTCGCTAACTTAGTTGTGTACATTTTGTATTGTCAGGTACCATTCTTACTTTTTGGTTAAATAGGTTAAATATGGTTAACTTGAGTAATTTTTCTTTATGGGGAAATCAATTTAGTGGAAACATACCTAATTGCATTGGAAATTGTTCAAAACTTACAGAGCTCAATCTATCCTACAACAAGTTGAGTGGGAATGTTTTTGTAGAGTTGGGTAAGCTATCCCTCCTTGAAAACTTATACTTGCATTCTAATCAACTTGGTAGTGGTAGTGCTACAACCATGCCCTTTCTTGCAATACTTACCAATTGTTTACATCTAAAGCAAATATGCGTAGATGACAATAAACTAAGTGGTGTCTTGCCCCTTTCCATAGGAAAACTTTCTCCTAATGTGTCTTTCTTGTCATTAGCAGGAAACATGATAAAAGGAACCATCCCTCCACATATAGGCAATCTTAGTAGCCTAACCATTTTAGATTTATCTTGTAATATTTTAAATGGTAGCATTCCATCTTTAAGAAACCTTAAAAATTTAGAAAGATTATATTTAAGAAACAACAAATTAGAAGGAAACATACCTAATGACTTTGAACAATTACAACGACTTGGAATCTTGGACATTAGCGAAAACATGCTCTCTGGAAAGATTCCAAATTCCCTTGCACCCCTTAAACAACTAAGAGATATCCTCCTTCATCACAACCAATTATCGGGAAGCATACCTTCCAACTTAGGAAATTGTACGCATTTGGAATTGCTTGACTTGTCTCACAATATACTCAATGGAATCATACCATGAGAAATTGTTGAACTTTATAATCTACACTTTTATTTGAATTTGTCATGGAATTTATTGGAAGGCTCCTTACCTATGGAGATTGGTAAAATTTCAATGGCTCAAGCTATAGACATTTCTGCCAATCACTTGGTTGGAGTCATTCCATCTACACTTGGAAGTTGCGTTGAACTATTTTCGTTGAATTTATCTCAAAATTTCTTCCAAGGCTCTATTCCAGATTCACTTGCAAAATTACAACATCTTATAAGCCTAAATGTGTCTTCCAACTCTTTGTCAGGACAATACCAACTACTCTCATCAAGTTGAAAATGATTCAGTGTTTGAATTTATCTTTTAACAATCTCACTGGGGAAATTCCAGATGGAGTAGTTTTTGCAAATTAATCGATTGTCATGTCCTTAAACGGAAATCCCAACCTTTGTGGGCTAGAAGTATTCCAGTTATCTGCATGTCCAACTCCAAGAGGTCATCATACAATTGTGAAAAGAGTACTCTTTCTAGTGAGTGGAACTAATGCTTTTCTATTATGTTGTTTGCTTTTAAGATTCCTATGGAGAGGAAATATGCATATACAAAACATTGATGTCTCAAGAGATATTTTCCAAAATTTAGAGCACCGAAGGATATCATATCAAGAGCTTCACATAGCGACTAATGGATTCGCTAAGGCCAACTTGCTGGGAACAAGTAGCTTTGGGTTAGTATATAAAGGCATTTTGAGTGATGACACTCTTGTCGTTGTGAAGGTTCTCCAATTGCAAAATGACCATGGTGAGAAGAGTTTTGAAGCAGAATGCAATATCTTGCAAAAGGCTCGACATCGAAATCTAGTGAGAATCATAACTTCATGCTCCAACCTCCATTTCAAAGGTTTAGTGTTTGAATTTATGTCTAATGCAAGCTTAGAGAAGCATTTGTATCCTAATAGAGATGACAACAATGGTGAGGATGTGTGTGAATTCGGATTGAAAGCTCGATTAGACATTGTCATAGATGTGGCCCATGCTGTGGAGTATCTTCATCATGATTCTTTTGTGCAAGTAGTGCATTGTGATATAAAACTTAGCAATGTACTTTTCGATGGAGATATGGTAGGCCATGTCACAGATTTTGGTATTGCCAGATTAATTGGTGAAACCTCTACTAATTCACTCACTTCAACACTCTCTTTGAGAGGAACTGTGGGTTACGTTGCCCCATGTATGAATTTTTAGATAATAACTTTCACTTGTCTTTTCTCATTCACAATATTGCATAGATTGGTTGAATAAAATTTAGTGAAGGTTTCTTACACTGCAGAGTATGGATTAGGTGGGAAAGTTTCCACCCAAGGGGATGATTATAGCTATGACATTCTTTTACTGGAAATGTTTACCAGAAAACAACCAACTAGTGACATGTTTGTTGGAGACCTAGACTTGCACAATTGGGTCAACTTCGCATTCCCAAATAGATTGAAGGAAGTGATTAACAACGATCTTTTTAGTGAGGTGTATGTAGATGAATTTGAAGAAAATAATGTATACAAATGTCCAATTTATTTGCTACATGTTGGTTTTCTTTGTTCAAAATATTCACCAAAAGAAAGACCAACTATGAGAGTTGTGGTAAGGATGTTGGAGAGTATTASAGAGGATATAGTGTCCAATGCAATTGCTTCTACATGATTGAGACCAAGCATATCCGATTTGCTTAGGAATACAAATGCAACAAGGAATGATTCCCCTATGTCAAATGAACAAAGTTCTTCTACATTTTAGTTTGTGAAGTTAATAACAACAAAAGTTTTTAGAACTTGCCATTATTCTTACAATGACAATATTTTTGTACTTTTAATTGTTCAAGCAAATTTTGTTTTTCTACATTATCTATCTATGATTATTATGAATGAAAATTAGGTTCTTTTGCAACACGATATTAAATGGATTGAAAATCTACATTTGGTTTGACTTATTATCTATTCAAAATGTCAATATTCTTATCCATCAAGTAAATTGTCTAAAAATAAATTGAAAATTGTTTAAAAATGAATTGCAATATTTTTACTTTTATAAATGAACTAATTATTATTTAAAATTTGGTCATAACTTTTAACCTAATGAATTGATTCCATGAACCATGTTGGAATCTAATTAGTTTTTTTACATTGCTGACAAAAGTTAACTCTAATTGCTTTTAGAGATTCTCTCCATACTTTTTAATATATTAAGAAATATTTGATTTTCTAATGTCGAATGTAGTTGAAATTTTAACTAATAGTAGATCGAATAAAATGATATGGAAAATATATATGTAATGCAAACCTTGAGTAACTTTTCAACATTGATAATGTTAAATCTTATGGCTAGGATAGTATCATTCCCAGTGGCTTTCCTTCTTCCAAATATGTTTCCTTTTCTTGGAGATATAGAATATAGTAATAAAAATTTCCATTTCAGAGTTTTCCATTAATCCTCAGGCACCTGGCACCTTTTTTTAAGAAAGGATTACTGTTTTTTAAGAAAGGATTACTGTGTTGCTTGAAATTCTCCAATTCCAGCCTCGAGTTTCAGGATGTGATGGATATTGAAGCCATCAGTTGGACAAAGGCCACCCTCTATCTCAGTTAGCACTTCTACCTTTAGACATATTCTACTTCTACTGATTTTCACATCTTTTGCAGCAGTTTTTTTGCATTCAAAAAAAACAACTGCTCTTACAATTCTAGGTGGAATAGACGTGTATGTATATGTAAAGCTAATAAATTAAAAGAAGTTTAAATCGTGACTCATTTTTCCTTGTATCACATCCTATTTGAATTATAATTTGTATATGAATGTTGCTAATATGTAAACCCTCTACGAATTTGCTCTGTTCACATATTAATAATTAAGATGTTAATAATCAAGAGGAATTTTTTTTTCTTATATATTAAAATTATTGTTAGATTGATGTGTAATTGCAAATATTACATATTAAAAAATTAAAAACATATAATATTTATCTTATTTAGAAAAAAAATTAGCAGAGATGGTATTTATTCTCATCAAAACAGAGATGGAGAATTTTTTCCCACCAAAATAATGCAAGTATAAGGAGAAGGCACTCTCTATGGAGTTACCTTAGACCCTTGGCTTGTTAGGCTGCTACAGAACATTAACCCCCTTTGTTATGTTCTTTAATATCCCATCTTCAGTGGTTTTGTGTTGCTATGGAACAAAATACAATAACATAGAATAGAACCCCTTTTCCTCCTAGTAGCTCGATATTTAAGATAGCCCAATAGCCATCTAGGGGTAGGTTTTTGACTTCCTCAACCCTCAATTGTGATAGGGTTTTGAACCTTCTAGAATCTTCTTGAAATTCGTCACGTGGCTAGCCTCATATTCTTGAGTAATAGGGGGTGATGTGGCATCCTCTCATACCAAAGTGGTCAACACGATAAGTCAACTTGCGGGAGGAATAACTTTTGCATACAAATTTTGATTGACACACAATTTGCACCATTGGAAAGGTCTTGGACTCTAGAACACTGTCAAGGGAGTGTACATAAGTTTTGGACACCAAAACCCCCAAAAACATTGTTTAATGCCTCAAAATGGCTTTGAAAGATTCTAGAAACCAATTTTCCAAACTAGGAGCTACCACTAAAATGACTTTGTGAGCTTATTCCTCCAATTTTTTCCACTCTGAAAGCATCAACATAGATGACAAATAATACAATGATCCAATCTGGATTAGTTATGTTCAAGTTTGAGTTTATGCACATGGAACTTGTAGGACATTGAATTTACCTATAAAAGCTTCATTTTTGGCACTTCATAATTTGAGAAGAATATGTGTGTGTGATCTTTGTTGTGAGTTAAAAGTATGAGTGGAAGCTTGGTGTTTTCTAATTGCCACAACAATACATTGTACTTGCTATTTGTTTGACATCTCATATTTGTTTGATAACATAGAATGCTTAACCTAGTCGTTTGCTTCCGAGGTTTTACTTTAAGGCACACAATATATCTTTTATTTATAAATCATTCTCATTCTCATTGAGAAATGCATATTTTATTTTCTATCAAATGTATACCTTCATATTGGAGTCTAACTAGTTTTTCCATGACAGATTTTCCTTGTATCAAATGCTCTACAAATTGGCTCTTGGCTCTTTTCACATTGTTCAAAATAATTAGAAGGAAAATCAACATTTTTGGTCTAACATCTAATGAGAATCATTTTGGATTGATGGAATTGCAAATATCAAATCTCAAAATTGCACAATCTAATTGCAATTGGGCATTCGAGTGTGTTATATCCATTTTTGCATTAAAATAACAATTTTATCAAGAGGATTCAGTAATGGGGACAACCATCACTCATCGCTATCTGCAAATGTCGGTTCACTCATCACCGTTACTCAAGGAAAACCATGCCACTTGGAATGATTCGATGGTAGTAAATATTGGGGCAGACTTTCACTCTTGTCAAATGCTTAGAGCTCTTGGGCCACTAACCAGTTTCCTTATGTCCAAGGAAGACGGGCTCTTGGCCAAGCAAAAAACAGTTTTAGGTCATATTCCAAAACCCTAATTTAACAAAGATTACCTATTCTTGACATGTTGGCCCATTGTGATAAGGCTAGAAGAGTAGATACCCCCTAGGATAGAGGTTCCACCCTAGTGAGCTTTGGGACGTCTCGACCCTTGCTAAGTCATAAGTTTCTTGCTACTAACCTAGGGGTTATAGTGACAACCAGCAGAATTCGAACTTAAATCTTGCCTAAATAATCGAGATGAATTACCGATTCATCTAGATCTAAAAAAATGATGACAAACCATAAAATTAAAAAACATATAATTTTTAACCTTATATATTTACTTCCAAAAATTTAAATAAAACACATTTTTTTTATTTATAAATCATTGTCATTCATTGATTTGGTTTTATTATCCTGGTTCCATGATCTCCACTCCTACCTAATCATGTGTGGACGGAACAACAGAATGAACCATACATTGCTTTGGATCCATTCCCACCAAAACATGGATGGAGAATTTGAACAAAAATGTCATTCCCAAATCTATGATCAAGTCTACAAGGAGAAATTCCTTCCCTGAGCAAGAGAAAAATCACGCCTAGTATTGACCTTCTTGAAAGCTCTCCTATAAAATACAGCTTAGGGATTCTGCATTTAAGACCTTGGCGTGCATGGAATGTGTTATGGGCGGGAAGGTTGGATACCTAGATTGTCTTGTGTGGGAGGGCAGAATGTCGCAGCAGTAGTTTCGCAGAAAGTCACAATGCATCTTAGGGCATTTGGTCTAGTGGTATGATTCTCGCTTAGGGTGCGAGAGGTCCCGAGTTCAATTCTCGGAATGCCCCTTTGCTTCAATAATTCATTTTCTTTATAGAAGCCTCAGGTTTTGATCAATAATTTGTGTAAAACAAGAATCTTTACCTCTGATTTTTAGAAAATTTTGATTTAAATTTTAAATAAAGTTAACCACAATCTTTACCTCAAGCCTGCTTTGTGTGAAGCAAGAGGTTTGAGTTTTATGAAATAAGTTTTTGATCAATAATTTGTGTAAAACAACAATGAGTTTTGTGAAATAAGATTTTGATCAATAATTTGTGTAAAACAAGAATTTTTATAGGAAATTTTGATTTAAATTTTAGATAAAGTTAACAAGAATCTTTACCTCTCTTACATGATTTTTAAGAAATTTTAATTAAAGTTTTGAACGATAATTTTACTATATATATTTCTTCTAGTGTTTTGTTCACAGAGAGAGCTGAAAATTAACAATTACGTGGTGAATGAGTATTTTTTAATACTAAACCTCATTCATGAAAGATATTTTTTAATATTAAATATTCATGAATATGTAGGGATTTTAGGAAATTTTGATTGGAATTTTATGAAATAAGGTTTTGGTCAATACTTTTTACTATATTGTTTGCTTTTAGTGAACAACTGAATGACAGTTACATAGGGTGGATAAACATTGGATAAACATTCTTTAATATTAAATTTGAAAGATATTTTTAATTTTAAATACTCATATTGGTTTTAAGTTTTTTATTATTTTTTTCACATGTATTTTTTGGGAAATTTATGGGGCACTTCTCCTCATTTCAAAGAAGGTATTCAGGGTAAATCTGATTTTGTTGATGCTTAAAGTTTTTCCATGTTACTTATTAAAATAGAATTTAGATGGGAAGAATATCACTCCATTACACAACCATTCAAACTAGACCCAAATAACCATTGATACTAAGCTATCTAATAGATGTTAAATTGTCTTGTTGTCATTGCCTACCATAAGAAGGATTGTATGCCATGCAATTGAGCAGAGGATTTCAAAAAGTTTTTGCTAGTGTAGATTCTATAAAAGACACCTAATATTGACATTGTTTTATATAACATGAAATATTGATGAAAACCATCCTGTTGAGAGCTTCCTCTTGACCGATATTGGTGGGATGAGATTCTTGGTTTCCCAAGTCCATGTCCTCAATCATTTGATGGAATGTTTATTCTTCTTTGAGATCGTTTGGGGTAGAATTCACTGACATTCTATAATTTGATGTAGTTGAGTGGGAGCCTTCACTAAGTTTATAGACCATATTTCTTAACATTGGGTGTTTAGCTTACAGAACTTGAATTTGCCTCTTTTTCTAAACAAGAGTGTCCAAATCATTACATTTTGAGATATACATTGGTGCCCATTCTCATGTACCTAGTGATCACCGAGAATATAGGTGTCTTGTTGTTGTTTATAAAATCTTCATGTCTATGTAGTACTCTATGCATTTCTTGTACTTCTCTATACTCCATGACCATAAACTTCCATTGTAGTCCAAACAAAGGATAGATAATGAGCACCCAAAAGAACAATTCCAAACGACCAAGCTAGGCTTTCCCAATTAGTAGGCATAGTGAATCGGATTGAGATTCCATCCCAAGAGGGAAGATACACAACAGTTTGAAATGATACAACACACACAAGAGAACATAGAGGTCATGGGAAACCAACCTAGATATCCTTTCTTTGACTCTAACATAACCCAATAAATGGAAATTAGAACCTCCAACCATAAGAGACTACCTAGGAAGAGAAGAAACCCAAAGCCTATGTTTCCTAGGCCACAGAGTAGGGACTCCAAACCAACATATGCAATCCAAACAAGGACTAGCACTGAATTCCAACTAAACACTAGTGCAGAACATCGAGGAGAGGTAAAGACTAACAGGGGTTGAGCCCAACACACTAAGAAAACGCCAAGGAACACAAACATGATTTGAAGAGGAATGCTTACCCGAGACTCTATCTAAACTAGAGTCGACCACTACCAAAATATCTTGCTAGACAAAGCACATGCATTCTGAGCCATTATCCCACCTATTCGTTACATAAATTTGTTGTGTGCTTCAAATTGTCGGTCGAGCTTAACGACTAACATGTGTGAGGATTGTGTAGAGTTGATGTGTTTCGCATCTCGCCCCCCTCTTGTTATACTAAGGCAGCTTGGATACATTGACGTGTGTTGATTGATGATTGTGATGTGTCACCATGCATGAATGACTTTGGATACAAACTTAGGGGATAAATTGGAAGGAAATACCCTCATTTTTCCTAGGAAGAGAAGAAACCCAAAGCCCATGTTTCCTAGGCATGGAGTAGGGACTCCTAACCAACATATGCAATCCAAACAAGGACAAGCACTGAATTCCAACTAAACACCAGTGCAAAACACCAAGAGAAGGTAAAGACTACCAAGGGCTGAACCCAACACACTAATCAAACGCCAAGGAACACAAACATGATTTGAAGAGGAATGCTTACCTGAGATTCTATCTAAACTAGAGCTGACCACTACCAAAATATCTTGCTAGACAAAGAACTTCCATTTCGAGCCATTATCCCACCTATTCGTTACATAAATTTGTTATGTGCTTCAAATTGTTAGTCGAGGTTAAAGACTAACATGTGTGAGGATTGCATAGACTTAATGTGCTTCACATCTCATCCCTCTCTTGTTATACTATGGCAGCTTGGATACATTGACGTGTGTTGATTGATGATTGTGATGTGTCACCATGCATGAATGACTTTGGATAAAAACTTAGGGGATAACTTGGAAGAAAATACTCTCATTTTTCTATTGGCTTCCTTCACGTAATTGTGCAACCTCCTTTGCAAGGGTGTCTACTTGATGATTGAGAGCCCTTATAACTTGGAATAAAGCGACATCCTTAAACCAAAAACTCTCTTTTTTTATTCTTGCAAGGATGGAGATATGGTAGGCCATGTCACAGATTTTGGTATTGCCAGATTAATTGGTGAAACCTCTACTAATCCACTCACTTCAACACTTGCTTTGAGAGGAACTGTGGGCTACGTTGCCCCAGGTATGACTTTTTAGAACACAACTTTCATTTTTCTTTTCTCATTCACAATATTGCATAGATTGGTTGAATAAAATTGAATGAAGGTTTCTTACACTACAAAGTATGGATTAGGTGGGAAAGTTTCCACCCAAGGGGATGTTTATAGCTATGACATTCTTTTATTGGAAATGTTTACCAGAAAACAACCAACTAGTGACATGTTTGTTGGAGACCTAGACTTGCACAATTGGGTCAACTTTGCATTCTCAAATAGATTGAAGGAAGTGATTGACAACGGTCTTTTTAGTGAGGTGTATGTAGATGAATTTGAAGAAAATAATGTATACAAATGTCTAATTTATTTACTTCATGTTGGTTTTCTCTGTTCAAAATAATCACCAGAAAAAAGACCAACTATGAGAGTTGTGGTAAGGATGTTGAAGAGTATTAGAGATGATATAGTGTCCAATGCAGTTTAATCTACGGGATTGAGACCAAGCATATCCAATTTGCTTAGGAATACAAATGCAACAAGGAATGATTCCCCTATGTCAAATGAACAAAGTTCTTCTACATTTTAGTTTTTGAAGTTAATAACAACAAAAGTTTTTCAAACTTGCCATTATTCTTATAACAATATTTTTATATTCTTGTTCAAGCAAATTTTGTTTTTTTACATTATCTATCTATGATTATTGTCAATGGAAATCAGGTTCTTTTACAACACTATATTAAATGAATTGAAAATCTACATTTGATTTGACTTATTATCTATCCACTATGACAATATTCTTATCCATGAAGTAAATTGTCAAAAACAAATTGCAAATTATTTAATAATGAATTGCAATATATTAAAAAGCATTTCCTTTTAAATAAATCTTATGTCTAGAATAGTATCATTTCTAATGGCTTTCCTTCTGCAACATATGTTTCCTTTTCTTGGAGATATACAATAGTAATAAAAGTTTCCATTTCAGAATTCTCCATTAATTCTCAGGCACCCAATTTATTCCGAAATGATTACTGTGTTGCTTGAAATTCTCCAATTCCAACCTCAAGTTTCAGGATGTGATGGATATTGAAGCCATCAGTTGGACAAAGGCAACCCTCTATCTCAGTTAGCACTTCTAGCTTTAGACATATTCTACTTCTGCTGATTTTCCCATCTTTGGCAGCAGTTTTTGCATTAAAAAAACCAACTGCTCTTACAATTCTAGGTGGAACAGACGTGTATGTATATGTAAAGCTAATAAATTAAAAGAAGTTTAAATCGTGACACATTTTTCCTGTATCACATCCTATTTGAATTATAATTCATATATGAATGTTGCTAATATGTAAACCCTCAAGAATTTGCTCTGTTCACATGTTTATAATTAAGAGGAAAATTATTATATATTAAAATTATTGTTAGATTGATTTGTAATTGCAAAATATTACATATTAAAATATTAATATTGGATAATTCAATCTCAATAAGATTTTAGAGAGCTATGTATATTTTTTTACATTATAATAACAATTTTATCCATCATACGAAAAAAAAATTAAAAACATATAATGGATACTTGGATTGGCTCACGTAGGAGGGCATAACTGCACGCCATTAGCTTCACAGAAAGTCACGGTCTGTCTAAGGGCATTTGGTCTAACGGTATGATTCTCGCTTATACTTCAGGTTCAGAAGATAAGAGAGAGACGTAGGAAACTTCATAAACCTTTAACCAAATTTATATGAACAAGAGCAAAGACTCTTGTGCCATGTCATCCCAACGGAAAGCGCGTAGCATCATATAACTTGGAAAGAAGAATGTTAAAGATAATGTGTTAGCCATAATTCTGCCGATAAATAAAATTGAAATCTACATTATGAAGGTTAAATTTCTTTAGATTTTAAGATATTTAGTTATTGATTTTCCGCTTATGCATGAAATAGATAAAATACGAAAAATAGAGAATAATAAAGTACAAACACACACCATCCACAAGATAACACAAAGATTTACTCTCGGAAACCCTTACAGGAGAAAACCCATCTAGAAGGTTAGGCTCATCTACTCTTTTTTCTTTGGTATGGAAATAATGCAAGTACAAAGAGACTCACTCTCTATGGTGTTACCTAAGGCATGTGGCTTGTTAGGCTGCTACAGAGCATTAACCCCCTATGTTATGTTCTCTAATTTCCCACTCTCAGTTGTTTGGCGCTGTTATGGAACAAAATACAATAACATAGAAAGGAACCCCTTCTCCTCCTAGTGGCTCGATATTTAGCATAGCCTGATAGTCATGTAGGGGTAGGTTTTTTACTTTTTCAACCCTCAATTGTGGTAGGGTTTTGAATCTTCTTGAAATTAGTCATGTGGCTAGCCCCATATTCTTGAGTAATGGGGGTGACGTGGCATCCTCTCATACCAAGGTGGTCAACAAGATAGGTCAACTTGCGGGAGGCATAAATTTTTCATACGAATTTTGATTGACGCATAGTTTGCACTATTGGAATGGTCTCAGACTCTAGAACACCATCATGGGAGTGTGCAGAAGTTTTGAACACCAAAACCCCAAAAAACATCGTTTAATGCCTCAAAAGGGCCCTGAAAGGTTCTAGAAACCAATTTTCCAAACTAGGAGCTACCACTAAAATGATATTGCGAGCTTATTCCTCCGATTTTTTCCACTCTGAAAGCATCAACATAGATGACAAATAATACAATGATCAAATATGGATCAATTATGTTCAAATTTGAGTTTATGCACATGGAACTTGGAGGACATTGCATTTACCTGTGAAAGCTTCATTCTTGACACTTCATAATTTGAGAAGAATGTGTGTGTGTGATCTTTGTTGTGTGTTAAAAGTATGAGTGGAAGCTTGTTTTTTCTAATTGCCACAACAATAAATTGTACTTGCTATTGGTTTGACATCTCATACTTTGGAGTGTGTAACAACCATAAAGACTTTAAGACTAGAGTAAATCTATATTTTTGTTTTACCATGATAGGGATTTCTTTGTTTCTGCTTGCAAGATTTAACAACAAAATCTAAACATCACATAGTATATCTATAAATGCTATAACTTGAATTTCTTTTTGAATTTAGTACAAAATAATAATTTCAGAATTACCTCTTGAAGAAGAAGGTCGTCCTGCTGAAAATGTTTGTTGAAAGTGCTTGCCTGAATGCTTTCCTGAAAGTGCCTGCTTGAAACTGTTTCCTCCCATCCAGCTAGGAACAGAGCCTCTCTGGCTCCCTAGATCCAAGAAATTAGATTATCTGGCCCCCGAGCCTAAAATCCCAGCAACCAGTCCACTAGCCCTAAATCTTCCTCCAATTTCTCTCCAATTCCATTTCCCCCATTTCCTTCTCCCCTGCTCTCTTCCTCTCTCGATTCCCCTTCTCCCATGCCCAAACCTCCTTTCGTATCCCCTCTCTTGAATCCTCCCCCATTTAATACTCACGTTCCTTATCCCCCCATTAATTCCTTCACCTACCTTTTTAATAATAAAATAACAAATGATTCACATATAATTTTTTCAATAATTAATTTAATTTAACCTAATAATTTATAATCATTAAGAAGTCAAATTGGATTGTTACAGAGTGCTTCTCTCCTTGATAATTTAAGAACCTTTTATCTCCTTGTTGTTCTAGCGTAAAGGATATAAAATAAAATTGGATTTAACTTTGTGGATGAGAGTGCACATTATATTCTTCTTCTCTAAATTGAACAATAGTCACAATGACTCCTTTTGTTTAATGAGAAGGAAAGTGTTGGAAGAATGTGGAAACGATATAGTGTAGTCCATGTGGTGGGAAGCCAATATGAATTTTAATTGGGAATAGTCACAATGACTCCTTTTGTTTAATGAGAAGTAAATTGTTGGAAGAATGTGGGAACGACAAAGTGTAGTCCATGTGGTGGGAACTCAATATGAATTTTAATTGGGAAACATTGATATTTGACTACTATATTAGAAACAAGTGCCTACCCAATCCCCATTGCCTTGTTTTTCAATCAAGAGACCATGAAACACAATTGTTGATGATATTCTGATTGAGGGTGGATTGAGTTCACGTAATATAGAGTTGTTTCCATTGACATCACAAATAGAGACTGGCTCTAGCTATTTATGCTTAGAGCACTGATTGTTAAAGGAATTCCCTTTTACAAAGACAACCAAACACCAAGAACAAGACTTGTAAATAATTCTAAATTTGGATTGTAGTGAACGAATCAATTTCCGCAGAGGATCTATGTTGGTGAAGTGAGTGGACTACGAGTCTCTCGTTTACAGATCAATACATGGGCAAAATTTTCGACAAGTGAATTATTTTATTTTCTTTAGTGAACTTTCTTGACGTTGAAATTCTTCTAAAATGTGAAACAAAATGCATATTTTTGTATCTATGAAATGTATATTTTCGTATTGGAGCTACATTGATTTTCCGTTACATATTTCCTCGTATTGAATTGTATTCAAATTCGAATTCATATATGAATTTTTCTATTATGGCCTAAAATCTCTATGAATTGGCTTTTTTACGTCTATTCAAAATAATTGGAAGGAAAATTGACATTTTTGGCCTAACATTGAACAAGAATAATATTGGATTTACGGAATTGTAGATAGCAAATGTTAATATTGCGCAACTTGATTGCAATTGAGGTATTCAAGAGCATTGAACCCATTTATGCATTAAAAAACAATTTCATCAATCCAAAATTGCAATTTTGGCAAAGACTACTTGATAGGATTCTAGTGATAACAAACCGGAAAAGATTGATAACATAGAATGCTTAACCTTGTCGTTTGCTTCCGAGGTTTTACTTTAAGGCACACAATATATCTTTTATTTATAAAGCATTCTCATTCTCATTCTCATTGTGAAATGCATATTTCATTTTCTATCAAATGTATACCTTCATATTGGAGTCTAACTAGTTTTTCCATGGCATATTTTCCTTGTATCAAATGCACCACAAATTGGCTCTTGGCTCTTTTCGCATTGTTCAAAATAATTAGAAGGAAAATCAAGATTTTTGGTCTAACATCTAATGAGAATCATTTTGGATTGATAGAATTGCAAATATCAAATCTCAACATTGCACAATCTAATTGCAATCGGGCATTTGAGTGTGCTATATCCATTTTTGCATTAAAATAACAATTTTATCAATCCAAAATTGCAAATTTGACGAAGATTACCTTTTTTAGAACAATGGGAAAATTATCATAATTTGTTTGTCATTCAGTAGTGGGGACAACCATCACTCATTGCTATCTGCAAATGTCGGTTCACTCATCACCATTACTCAAGGAAAACCACACCACTTGGAATGATTCGATGGTGGTAAGTATTGGGACAGAATTTCACTCTTGTCAAATGCTTATAGCTCTTGGGCCGCTAACCCGTTTCCTTATGTCCAAGGAAGATAAGCTCTTAGCGAAGCAAAAAACAGTTTTAGGTCATACTCCAAGACCCTAATTTAACAAAGATCACCTATTCTTGACATGTTGGCCCATTGTGATAAAGCTAGAAGAGTAGATACCCTCTAGGATAGAGGTTCCACCCTAGTGGGCTTTGGGACGTCTCGACCTTTGCTAAGTCATAAGTTTCTTGCTACTAACCTAGGGGTTATAGTGACAACCAACATAATTCAAACTTAGAGCTTGCCTAAATAATCAAGATGAATTACCGATTCATCTAGATCTAAAAAAATAATAACAAACCATAAAATTAAAAAACATATAATTTTTAACCTTATTTATTTACTTTCAAAATTTTAAATAAAGACACATTTTTATTATTATTTATAAATCATTCTCATTCTCATTGATTTGGTTTTATTATCCTGGTTCCATGATCTCCACTCCTACCTAATCATGTGGACGGAACAACAGAATGAACCATACATTGCTTTGGATCCATTCCCACCAAAACATGGATGGAGAATTTGAGCAAGAATGTCATTCCCAAATCTATGATCAAGTCTACAAGGAGAAATTCCTTCCCTGAGCAAGAGAAAAATCACGCCTAGTATTGACCTTCCTGAAAGCTCTCCTGTAAAATACAGCTTAGGGATTCTGCATTTAAGACCTTGGCGTGCATGGAATGTGTTATGGTCGGGCAGGTTGGATACCTAGATTGACTTGTGTGGGAGGGCAGAACTTCACACCAGTAGTTTTATAGAAAGCCACTGTCCATCTTAGGGCATTTGGTCTAGTGGTATGATTCTCGCTTAGGGTGCGAGAGGTCCCGAGTTCAATTCTCGGAATGCCCCTTTGATCTTTAATTCATTTTCTTTATAGAAGCCTGCTTGTGTGAAGCAAGAGGTTTGAGTTTTATGAAATAAGGTTTTGATCAATAATTTGTGTATCTTGTAAAACAAGAATCTTTACCTCTCTTAAATGATTTTGATTTAAATTTTAAATAAAGTTTTGATCGATAATTTTACTATATTTCTTCCTTCTAGTGTTTTGTTCACACAGAGAGCTGAAAATTGACAATTACGTAGTGGATGAGTATTTTTTAATACTAAACCTCATTCATGAAAGATATTTTTTAATATTAAATATTCATAAATATGTAGATCTCTTAAATGATTTTTAGGAAAGTTTGATTTGAATTTTATGAGATAATGTTTTGGTTAATACTTTTACTATATTGTTTGCCTTTGCCTTTAGTGAACAGCTGAAAATTGACAGTTACATTTTTTAATACTAAATTTAAAAGATATTTTTAATTTTAAATATTTATTATTGGTTTTAAATTTTTTATTATTTTTTTCATATGCATTTTTTTAATTTATGGGGTATTTTTCCTCATTTCAAAGAAGGTACTCAGAATAAACCTAATTTTGATTTTGTAGATGCTTAAAGTTTTTCATATCACTTATTAAAATAGAATTTAAATGAGATGAATATCACTCCATTACACAACCATTCAAACTAGAACCAAATAACCATTAATATTAAGATATCTAACCGATGTTAAATTGTCTTATTGTAATTGCCTAGCATAAGAAGGATGGTATACCATGCAATTGAGCAGAAAAGGAAGAGTTCAGATGTCGAAGCAAGATCTGTACTTTCTATTCCGGAGAAGATACTTGTCATAGCACTGTTTCAATCCCCATCATAGCACTGATGATTTCATTATCAAATGCAAGTTCTATACACTATAATTAGCTGGATTGATAGGTAAAAAAACCTTTTCCTCCTTGGACTCCAACTTGTTCAGAAATGATTATTGTATTGCTTGAAAGTCTCCAATTCCAGGGAACTTCTTACCCTGTGTTTTAGGATAGGATAAATATTGAAGCCATCTGCTGGACAAAGACAAAATAGGATAAATATTGAAGCCATCTACTGGACAAAGACCAACCTCTATCTTAGTGATTATCGTTATCTTTAAATATTTTATTTCTATCAAGGGTTTTCTATCTTGAGTGACATATGTTTTTTGAATGAAAACTCTGAGTATGGCAGTTTTTAAGTTCAACCATTGGACTATGAAAGGTGTCTCTATGATAGGAAAATCACCTAGAACAAAGAGACATGAAAGTCAGTGTTGGAATGGCTTTGTGGAAGATTCAAAAACCTCGGCATTTACCTACAAGATAGTGTAAAAGAAATCTCAAAAATAAAGTCCTGCAAAACAAGAAAGAAGCAGATCACCAGGCAAAAAGAAATCACCAGGCAAAAGGAAAACAAGAAAGAAGCAGATAACTAGGCAAAAAGGGTAATGTATTTACTAGCTGACATGTTGGAACTCACTGAATGCAGAGGAGATGTGAGACTTTATCTCCCCTGCAAGCAAAGTTTTTTTCTAAATATTGATAAATTTTCAGAGGAGATGAGACACTCTCTTTCCTAGCAAGTAGAGTTTCTTAAGTTTTCTTCTTGTCTTCACTGAATGCAGAGGAGCTGAGACACTCTCTCTCCCCTGCCAGCAAAGTTTCTTCTAAATATTGATAAGTTTTTAGAGGACATGAGACACTCTCTTTCCCCCGCAAGTAGCGTTTCTTCTAAATATTGATAAGTTTTCTTCTGGGCTTATCAAAGGTTTGGATCTATGGTGTAATGTGAGATGTCAAGTTTTTATTTTGATGAGCTTAGTGGGTTTCTTTTGGACAAGTAGGCAAATGTTGAACATTGTTTTCTCCTAAAGTTGATATATAATATTAGCTTGTCTATCAAAGTTTTGTCTTTATTTTTTGTTTCTATTATGGTTTTTTAACATAAACAGATAATATGTGTAATATAAAAAAGCTGCAGTTTAGTAATACAAAAAGAGTGTTGTAACAAGAATTAGTAATACACAGTATGTGTCGGGTACAGAGAATTTTAAATAATCTTTGCCAAGGATTTAAAAAAGTTTTTTTTGCTAGTGTAGACTCTATAAAAGACACTTAATATTGACACTGTTTTATATAACATGAAATATTGATGAAAAACATGTCTTTTGAGAGCTTCCATTTGACCGATATTGGTGGGATGAGATTCTCTGTTTCCCAAGTCCCATGTCTTCAATTATTTCAATTATTTGACGGAATGTTTATTTTTCTTTGAGATCGTTTGGGGTAGAATTCACTGACATTCTATAATTTGAGGTAGTTGAGTAGGAGCCTTCACTAAGTTTATAGACCATATTTCTTAACATGGGGTGTTTAGCTTACAGAACTTGAATTTGCCTCTTTTGCTAAATAAGAGTGTCCAAATCATTGCATTTTGAGATATACATTGGTGCCCATTCTCATGTGCCTAGTGGTCACAATCTTCATGTCTATGTAGTACTTTATGCATTTTCTGTATTTCTCTATAGTCTATGACCAAAAACTTCCATTGTAGCTCAAACAAAGGATAGATAATGAGCACCCAAAAGAACAAGCTAGGCTTTTCCAAATAGTGAATCAGATTGAGATTCCAGTCCAAGAGGGAAGATACACAACAGTTTGAAATGATACTACACACAAGAGAACATAGAGGTCACGGGAAACCAACTTAGATATCCTTTCTTTGACTCTAACATAACCCAGTAAATAGAACATAGAGGTCACGGGAAACCAACTTAGATATCCTTTCTTTGACTCTAACATAACCCAGTAAATAGAAATTAGTAACTCCAACCATAAGAGACTACCTAAGAAGAGAAGAAACCAAAAGCCCATGTTAAAGTAGGGACTCCAAACCAACATATGCAATCCAAACAAAGACAAGCACTGAATTCCAACTAAACACCAGTGCAGAACACCAAGACAAGGTAAAGACTATCAGGGGTTCAGCCCAACACACTAAGCAAACACAAACATGATTTGAAGAGGAATGCTTACCTGAGATTCTATCTAAACTAGAGCCGACCACTACCAAAATAAAGCTTACGTTTTATATTACTGGTAAATCCCGCTATTTCCCGATAACTAAAATAAAGCCACGTAATCTCCGGAAAAGACTGATGGTGCTGCCCAGGTTCGAACTGGGGACCTTCAGTGTGTAAGACTGACGTGATAACCGACTACACCACAGCACCAGATGAAAGTCAAGGTACTAAAATTATATCTACCATGTGTCATTGAACATTCCAAACGACTATGGTTGGTTTTTAGTATATTCTTCTCTTACTAAAAACATATGAATTAAACATCAGCTTATCCAGAAGTCGAATATGGTTCTTTTCTTATTTTCGTCCCATGCATCCTGATGCCCAGTCGAGGGAAGGAAGGAGCTCAGATTTCAGAGGCAGATCACTGTTTTCACGGCCATTAGAGTACGGATGATTCATTACCAAGAACGTGCTTTATAAACTAGAATTAGTTGGATTGATAGTGAAACGGAGCTTTTACTCCTCGCATCCAATTTGTTCAGAAATAATCACTGTATTGCTTGAAATTCTCCCATTCCACTGAACTTGGTTTCAGGATACGGTGGATATTGAAGCCATCCGCTAGACAAAGGTCATCCTCTACAGTGGATTTGACTGTTAAAGTTTACAGAGTTATACATAACTTGTGACCTTTTAAGAGGAAACAAGTGTCCTTAAATATTGGTAAAGTCTATAGAGGTATACACACCCTACCCCCTCTGGATTTGAACTTGTGACCTCTTAAGAGGAAACACGTGTCCTTAAACATTGGTAAAGCCTACAGAGGTATACATACCCTACCCCCTATGGATTTGAACTTGTGACCTCTTAAGAAGAAACACGTGTCCTTAAACATTGGTAAAGTCTACAAATATATACATACCCTACCCCCCTCTAGATTTGAACTTATGACCTCTTAAGAGGAAACATATGTTCTTAAACATTGGTAAACCCTACAGAGGTATACATACCCTACCCCCCTCTGGATTTGAACTTGTGACCTCTTAAGATGAAACATGTGTCCTTAAACATTGGTAAAGTCTACAGAGGTATACATACCCTACCCCCTTCTGGATTTGAACTTGTGACCTCTTAAGAGGAAACACGTGTCCTTAAACATGTTTAATCACACTCAAGTTGTATGTTTTGTTATGCTTATTTCTAATAAATTTTAGAGATTTTATGCACTATCATTTCATAGTGGTATGTTAGAGCACTTTTAACATTTTTATGATTATGGTAAATAATGATAGGCTCGACATTGAATAACTCTAGGTATTTAATAAATTTTATTAAAGTGAGTCACATATAAATACAATGAGATATGACCTTTGGTTTCACTTTCCAAGATGTTATATGACTCTTCCTATTCATCTATGACTCTTCATATTTATCCTAAATTAATATTTACAATATACCATAATTCCAATGATTAGATATCTAACATTCTCCCCCTTAATCCAAAGGGGTGTTTGTAAGTTCAAGCATCTTTCTGAACTTTTCAAACTTTTCTTTTCCAAGTGCTTCAGTGAAGATGTTTGCAATTTTCTCACTTGTGGAACAATGTATCAAATGAATTGGCTTGGCTTCTACATTAGGTCGAATCATATGGTACTTTGCATTGATGTGCTTTGTTCGATCATGGAATCTAAGATTCTTGACTAACTTGATTGCATAAGTATTGTCAATCAAAAGTGGAGTAGCATTCACATGTTTCTCTTGCAAATCCTCTAGTATTTTCCTGAGCCACAAAATCTCTTTTGTTGCCTCTGCAATAGCCACATATTTTTCCTATGTAGTGGAATATGTTGGGAGAGACTATTTGTGTGATCTCCAAGAGATAGTTATTGATCCAAGACTCATGAGGTATCCTAAAATAGACACTCAATTCTATTTATCTCCATCAAAGTATGAATATGAATGTCCAACTAGTTTGAAGTCCTCAACCTTAAAGTAATTGAGCCCAAAGTCTTGAGTTCCCTTCAAGTACCTTAGAACTCTCTTTGCAATGCACCAATATCCTTCATAAGTTTTTTGTATGAACTTAGAAAAGATCCCAATTGAAAATGCAATATCTATTCTAGTAGTGGTAAGGTAGATCGGACTCCCCACACATTGTCTATATTAGTTGCATCCTCAAATTCATTCTCTTCTTTGGATGTTAGCTTCAATTTTTTCTTCATTGGAGTAGAAAGAGGATTACAATCAACCATGCCAAATTTATTCAACAACTCTCCAATGTACTTCTTTTGGGAGATCAATATATACCTTGGATTCTTAGTTACTTGAATACCCAAGTAGTAGTGAAAATGTCCCATGTCTGTCATCTCAAAACCCTTCTTCAATTCTAACTATATGGATGCAATATATGCTTCATTATTCCTTGTTGTCAAAAGATCATCTTCATACACAACAATTTTTCCAACTTTCTTGACAAACAAAGTTGCATCATCAAGATTAAAATGCTTGAAATTGATCTTCAAAAGATGTTAAGTTAGCTTTTCATACCATGTGCGAGGTGTTTTCTTTAGGACATGCAAAGACTTTATGAGCTTGCATACCTTATGTTCTTGACCCTTCAGCACAAATCCTTCTTGTTGAGACATGTAGACATTCTCTTCAAATCTCCATTCAGAAAAGTTGTCTTCACATCCATGTGATGAATCTTCCACCTATTATGTGTTGCTAAAACCAACAAAGCACGAATGGTAGCCCATTTTACTATGGGGGACAAGTCTCCTCATAGTCTATGCCTTATTTTTGTGCATATCATTTTACCACAAGCCTCACCTTATGCAAGTGATCCATCTGATTTGTAATTGTTCTTGTAGACCCACTTACAACCAATTGGTTTGGTTCCAAATGGAGGATCCACCAACTTCCATGTCTCATTCTTGACGAGAGCATCATACTCCTTCTACATAGCTTCTTTCCACTCATCATGAGAAACAACTTATTCAAAGGAAGTTGGCGCAAAGTTAGTAGATAAATTCAATTCACAATCATATGAAACATCTATATCATTGACATCACATGAATTTGAATTATCTACATCACCTTCATTATATTGTCTTGTTGAACTTCTGGTTCCTGTCTTTCCAACCTCATAAGGACAAACACTTTCAAGTGTCTTTATGAGCCACATTGGGCATTTTTGTGATGGTCCAAGTTGCTCAATTGATTGAGATGGCATTGCATTCCCATCAAGGTTCAACCTCTCAATCACATCATCTAGTTGAGCCTCTTGTTCTGATGAAGTGGTTGGATCTTCTACATGATGTTAGGATATTTAGACACTTAAGAGTTAGTTAAGATAAACTTGGTCTAATGTGTCATTAAGTTAAAGTGTGTTTCTTAGTATGTGTCTTTAATATGCATTTGTAATCTGATGGTCACAATATGTTTCCAACACAGAGTGATTCGACGACTCATATTCTCCTCAATCTTAACGACTACAGTGATCTATGGCTTAACACCCAATTGGTCCATGATCTCTATTTAAATAGAATTGAGAGTCATTTTCTAATGATTGATTGTGAGAAATACTCTATAATATATTTTTTTCATTAATGAATTGTCTCAAGTGGCCACATTGGTTGGGGTCGTGAATGTTTCCCCACATGGGTTTTACCATCTAAAAACATTGGTGTGTTGATCTTTGATCTAGTTGTGTGAGTGGTTATTGAAGGTTTTCGTCCTCTATTGGAATACTTGTGTTGTGGAACACATGAGTGGGAGATGAAACTTCAAAAGGATATTCTAAACATTGATTCAAGATAGGGACCCCCCCTTCAAGATGTGGAATCTCATTATCAAACTCATGATATGTCTTTACATGGGTAAATTTATCAAGATGATCAAGCTACCACTCCACAACCTTGTCATTTTTAGTGGATTCAAGAAAAATCGCATCTCTAGAAAGAACATAATTTGTATTTACCTCATTGTAAAAATGATATGCCTTGGTGGTATTTGTGTACCCCAAGAAGATGAACTTTCAACTCCTTGCACCTAGTTTAATTCTTAGGAATTAAGGCATAAAAAGTGCAACCAAAAACCCTAAGATGCCTCACTGAAGGAATATGGTTATACCACATTTCATAAAGAGTCTTGTTCCCAAGAGCATGACATGGACTTATGTTTATAATTACATTGCACATTGAAATGCATCAGCCCAAAACATCAACTTCACATTCTTGAAAAATAATGTTGAATGCACAATATTCAAGAGTTTCATATTCATTCTTTCTGCTATACCATTTTGTTGGCAATTGTATGTAACAATGGTTTGATGCTTGATCCCATGTTGGCAAAGATAGCTTTCAAACTCATTATTAGTATATTCCCCTCCACTATCAGTATGAAGAGTGCCAATACCAGACTATGTTTCATTTTCAATCCATACGTAAAAATTTTAAATATTTCAAATGCTTGAGATTTATGTTTCAATAGATAAACCCAACACATCTTGGTGTAGTCATGTTGATCAACATTTTTTGATTGTTTGACAACACAAGTATTCCAACAGAGGACGAACGCCTTTAGTAACCACTCAAACAACTAGATCAGATATCAACACACCAATGTTTTTATGTAGTAAAACCCTTGTGGGGAAACATCCATGGCCCTAGCCAAGGTGGCCACTTGAGGAAATTTATTAATGCAAAAGAAAATAGTTTACAAGAGATATTCTCAAAATCGATCATCGAAAAATGACCCTCCATGCTCTTTAAAGAAAGATCATGGACCAATCGGGTGCTAATCTACAAATCAATGTAGTCGTTAAGATCGAGGAGAATATGAGTCATCGAATCACTCTATGTTGGGAACATATCGTAAACATCGGATTACAAATGCATACTAAAGAAACACACTAAGAAGCACTCATTAACCTAACAACACAATAGAGCAAGTTGATCTTAACTAACTCCTAAGTGTCTAAATATCCTAACATCCCCCCTTAAGAACAACTTGGGATAGGATTGAAGGATTTACAAAGGTGACACAATAGGAGAAGGAAGGATTAATTAGAGCCTATCTCCCCTTAATGACAACTTCTTGAACTCCTAACATAGATCGAAGTTTTGAAAACTTTGCTTCTGTAAGAGACTTTGTGAATATGTTTGCAAATTGATCTTCTATTGGGAAAAAGAGCACTTTGATAACTTGATCATGAATGAGTTTTCTAATGAAGTGCATGTGTAACTCAATGTGTTTGTTGTGTTGATGTTGAACTAGATATTTGGTGATCTTGATGGCACTATGATTGTCGCACCAAAGGGTGGTCAAATGTTGTTGATGGAATCCAAACTCTGAAAGGATCTGTCGAAGTGAAAATGTTTCTTGACTTGCATTAACCATTGCTCGGTACCCTGCTTTTGCTGAAGAAAGAACAATAACATGTTGTTTCTTACAAGCCCAAGTGGCAGGTCCAAAACCAAGGATAAAAACATAACCTGCAGTACACTTTAAATCATCAAGGTTGTCGACCCAATCAACAAAACCAACCAACAAAAGAGTCCCCCTTGAACTATATTGTATCCCAAATTGAATTGTACCTTGAACATACCAAAGTATCATTTTAGTTGCTTTCCAATGGCTTTCATGGGGTGTTTGCATATACCGGGCAACAAGACAAAAAACAAAGGAAATATCAAGATGGGTATGAGTCAAATATAGGAGGCTACCAACTAACTGACGGTACAGGGTGACATCAACTTTGACAGAAGTACAAATTGTAGCAAGTTTGACTCCAGACTGATAGGGAGAAGGGGTTGGTTTAGAGTCATCCATGTTAAAGCAGTGAAGAAGGTCACAAGCATACTTATACTGGAAACAAAAGATATCTTCCTTGATTTGCAATACTTGGAGGCCAATTAAATAATGAAAATAGCCTAAGTCTATCATTTCAAATTTCTTTTTAAGGCTAGATTTCACATGGGTTAAAAGTTTAGGGGCATTACCAGTGAGAATAAGATCATCAACATAAAGAACACGTATTATGAGATGGCTTCCTACTTTCTTGGTATAGACATTAGGGTCAAAATGACATCTATAAAATCTATTATCAAGAATAAATCTATCCATTTTGGCATTCCAAGCTCGAGGAGCTTGCTTAATACCATAAAGAGATTTCTTAAGGAAACAAACAAGGTTGGAATCATTCTAGACATATCCAAGAGGTTGTTCCATGTATATTTATTCTTGCAAATCCCCATGTAAGAAGGTGGATTTAGCATCCATCTGATGGATCTCCCATTTATGTGAGGCAACAAGGTCTAGAACAAGGAATATGGAATTCATTTTGACTATGGGGGAAAAGGTTTCATTATAATCAATGCCTTCAACTTAAGATAATCCTTTGGAAAATAATCAAACCTTGTTGCTTTCAACACATCCATCTAATGCATACTAGTTTTGTACACCCATTTACATATGATGAGTTTTCTTCCTTTTTAAATAGGTACAAGATCCCAAGTATCGTTCTCCATTAAAGAGCGATACTCTTCATTCATTGATATATCCCAATCTAGATGACTCGAAGATTTTAAAAATGTTTCTAGACCAGGAGTCTTTGAAACTTGAGCCAAAAGAGAAGAGGCTCGTTGCAAATATGAATGTGTTTGACGTTGATCTAAAGGATCGCTGACAAGATCACCAACTGCTTCTTGTGTTGAACAAACCCATCTCCTAAGCGGTGGTGTTGGTGCAGGTTCATGTTCAATGAACTCATATAGAGGAAAGTGAGCAGGTAGAGGTGGATTTTCATCCTCATAGTCATAATTTGAAGAAAAATAAACCACAATAGGAATAAAAGATGGCACAAATGTCGAAGATGGCTCGCAAGCCGAAGATGGCACAAATGTCCCTCTTGTGCTGAAAATGAGCACTCTGTTTTGTTTCATCTTTATATCTACATGATTCTTTTTATCACATGATTTTTACTTGTGCAAAGCCCACCACAAGATCCACAAATCTTGTGTAACTATGGAAGAAAATAGCATTGTAACCTTAGTAGGATCTTCCCCTGTTTTAGTGATGGAAGAGGTCCACCACAAGGGAGGCTTCCCTGGTGACCTCAAGGGATAAAATAACAAGTTTAGTATATAATCCTATTGCCCCTATTTTAATCATCGGTTTGTTGGTCTAGGTCTAGGAAAGAGAAGAGGTTGAAGGTGATTTTTATACCTTCCCGGAACAAGAACACTTTGCAGCATATATACAACAATTACCAAGCTAAAGTATGCATAAATAACCTATTTAGACACTAGACAAGATAGATTGAAATGGCTATTACAAATTTGTAGTAGTAAACAATTATAAGACAATAGTAAATGATTCGTAACAACAACAATAATTAGTGCTAAGAAATACCACAGTTGACCATGAGAAGTAAGCATATAACCAATATAATATTATCCAATTGTTAGAGGAAATTTATGAGTGAGTTAAGCCACCTTTAGATGAGTGTATGTAGCAAATTAATGTAGTTTTATATGTCTGTAGAAAACTTTGGTAACAACAACAAGTAATATAGCGAGTTTGCTAGGGTTAGAATTAGTATAGTTAGTATAATACTTGAGAGTTTTGAGAGAGAGTTTTTGTCAATCACTTTCACCATGAGAGTTTCATAAAGACTAGTGCCTTTCTAGGGTTATGGGGTCTCAAGTGCATCCAATCTTGAAGGTTGATCTACTTGAAACCAACAAGTAGGATCTAAACCCTAAGGTTCAAGAACATTTGGGCCTTATGCTTTTGATATTTAGTAGAACAATGTCTAGGGTGCAAGAACTTTTGGGCTCTAGATATCATTTCTCCCTTCTTGTAGTTTTAACTAGGACAAGTAAAACTTTGTGAGAATAAGAAGCACTTATGTTCATCTCTTAGGGTTTCGACAAAATAAGACTTCTTGCAACAAAATATCAATTTCACCATAAACATCAATAACATAAAATAGAATTGTAGAATTCTACTTACTTCATCCAAGAAACCATGAGCATTTAACCCTAATTGCAGAAATATCCATCCAAAATATGAAAACCATCCACAAAAGATCCTTTCCAAGCATAACACATGAGAGAGAAAGACTAGTAACCCCAAAAAGGTGAAAATTTCAGATGTTGTCACCCCACCATGGTGAGGAATGATGATGATAAAATGAAATTGAGGGTTAGCTTTTTTATATGAAGCTTCCCTTACATATTTGTCCACATAATATGCCAACAACAAAATATAAGTGGGGTTGACCCATGAGCCACACGCATAAATCATAATGAGCCACACGCATGAGATGTCAATCCTTCTTAGGCAAGAAGGGGGCCTCCAAAGGCCACGTGGCATCAATTCGGAGCAATGTGGGAGAAATTGATGTCTCTAATCACCGAAATTCATGCCATGCATCATCAATACCCCAAGAAATCACCAAACCCTAGTTGCATTAAGGTCTAGAAGGTGACACCATCACCAAAATAGGGACAACATCCAGGATCCAGGTGTTGCGTCCAAGCCCTGGGGAGATGCATCATGTCTCTACAATGTCTCCGACTATCTGTTGTTGCAACATCCCTAATCCTGGTGAGAAATGAGCTCTGGGGTACTCTACCTAGCCCATGGGATTCCATCCCATCTGTGTGCCATCATGAATGAACCTGCTCATACCAAGCCCATATTTCAGTCATCCAATATTCCAAGGATGTGAGAGTTGATATCTGAGGGTGGTGATTAACTAGATGACCCATTTATCTCCATACGTGCCAAATTCCTGCAAATAAGGCACAATGTCCTAGGTACAAGTTTAGTATGTCCCTTAAAGAACCATGTCAAGGCCATCCAAGACAAATAAAAGTATAGAACATGGTTAGTCAATTCTCATAAGAAACATTAGTCCTTAAAGCATGGAAAGTAAGTTGTAACTTAAGATATAATCCATGTACAAATTTCACCTCAGTATCCCCTTCAAACATCACACCATCCCAAGACCCCATGTGAGTTTCCAAGTTTAAGTATGGGAGGGACTTCATCCAACCCTATTAGGTGTGCCACCTAGACAAGAAATAAAATAAACCAAGTAAAGGGATAGGTCCTAAGGGTAGCAGGAAATAAAGAAACCCTTCAAGAGTAATTGTGATAGTGATATGGTTTTAGGGCTTAGTTCATGGATTATGGTATCATTTAATCCATTTATGTTAGTGTCTTTGTGGAGGGTGTGATTTCTCTTGAGCTACCTCATTCTTAGGCGCTATTTTTTCCAATCCCCTTTTATCAACCATCTTACTAGTCCGCTTTATCATATTTTCAAGTCCCCTTTTATAAGGCTTCAAGCTATAACATTTCTATTTGGGACTGGGGTGAGCACTGAAAGGGTAGAGCTCAATTTTGAACTGAATTTTGTTAGTCCTTTGCTATCATTGATTTATTTCTTTAACATCATTTTCTTATTCTTTTATTAGCAGCTACAATCAAACTTTGGGCCTTCAACCCCTGTTCTCACGAGATATATTGAATTTTAGTACACTATTAGAGGCTCCAAGATGGAAAGTGTTAAGTATGGTGGGGAATGAAACATTTCCCTTATGAGCCCCCCACCAGTGGTACCCCTTTTCTCTGGGTAGTGACAACATGGGACTAGGGAATAGGAGTTGACCACCCAGGTAAAACAAGGAAACCAACACAATTTCCCAAACTAGTGAGCCATTATCCAACTTCAACCAAAGATCCCCATCCACATGCCCAACAAATTAAGCACAACACTTTGCATGAAATAAGGAATAACATACCTCATGGTGATGATGGTTTACCATCTCCCATACTCTGGGTTGCTTGGATGTGATGAGTCTTGGTTTACCTGTAGCTATAAAGGTGAATGAGAATCGTTATTGGGCTACCATCTATGGACATGTTTATCATCATCATGGTTGAGATCGTATTCTCCATTGTGGGCCATGACACATGATCTCCTCTAGTTATCCCTAGGCATGGGGGGGGGTTAACATCTGGCTCCAACATGGGGACATTTGCTCACCGTAGAGTACATGAGAACATCAACATCTGTGGTTGTCCAACACCTACAATCCTGCACCCACTTCAAACAACAACACCCTTTACAAGTATCTTTTGATGAATGTGATCCACCAACAGTAGTGATAAATCCAAAACCACGCTAAAAAGAAAAAAATTCACTAAGCTACAAAATGATAAGGAAATAATATACAATTATTAAGTGCAATTTTTTAACATGTATTATATACAAATAAGAATGCAATATATATACAAGAAATATGCAAGATTATACTAGCATGAGTGCATGATGCAAGATATATATAAATGAAATGCAAGATGCAAATGGATAAATAGCCTACACTAATCTATGTTAGTTCAAGAAGTCAGGTATCTTCCCAAAGATGGGGCTTGAGAAGGGATTCACTAAAGGGTAGTGTTCATATCCTTCCCTACAACATGGATAAGTAGCAGGAATCATTGACAGACTTCTCTTTAATCTTGTAAGGGCCAAGCAAAAATTTCCCAAACTCCTTATGTGTATTAGCCTAGAAATTTCTTATATCCCACTCTAAGACCAATTATCCTTGTTTGTAATCCCCTCCTTTAAGATCAAATGTTTCTTGGATTACCCTGGTGTATTGCTTCAAGAGAAGGGGGTGGGTTCCATTGTAAGAATATTATCTTGGCTCGGTATAATCAACAACTCTTTATCACCCTTATTTAATATTGTGACGGAGCCAACTTCCTTGTCTTTGTACCCATCTAGTTGTTGTTGGTAACATTCCATTTTATGCCTCACTATATGACCAAAATATTCTTCTTAGATGAAAGGGAGGTCATATGGGCAGAAGTCCGAAAGAGATTCCTTGAGATTCTTTGGGATCTCCTCAGTTTTAGGATCAAGGTCAATTTCTTCAACATGATCCCTTGCCATTGGTAATTTGGGTAGGTGAGCATTCGTTTCATCATCCATGGGTATAGTAGAATATGTCAAGTCCATCTATAAAGTACCACCCAACATTGCATCAAATTTTCTAGAAAAAATAATTCCCCACACATCTGGAACATCTATGACCACAATGTCCATTAGGAAAACTATCCTGGGATATCGGTCAAGGTAGAACTTCAAGTTCTCTATCACACCATGCGTGGGAATATCCTTGGATTAAATCTCGTAGAAATTTTTGTAAGACATTATGACTTCCAAACCTAATTGTCTCATTACTTTCAAGGCCATGGCATTTTCACCCGAACCTGAGTCAAGCATACATTTATTCAAGTGTTTATTGTTCAGTTTCAAGAAAATGTACAAAGGTGGGTGCTTGTTGGTCCTGAGATTAAACTTAAGGCTCAAAGGATAATGCCAGGCATCAAGAAAGTTTATGAGAGTGTGTTTAAAAGTGATTTTTCTACCTCAGTTATATGAGAAAAATTCCTTAAATGAAATTAACAGTGTAGCAACACAGAGGCCGTATTTCGTGTCTGAGTCAAAATCGAAATATCGAATGGTGTGAGAGAAAACTACAAAACTGTGAAACAAAGCAAGGCATTAATTATAGAAGAGTCTCACCTTGTTGCAGTAGAAGAAAATAGATAGTGTAACCTTTAATAAAACATAAAATACAGTAACCCACACAACAAGCAGGTCTTGATTTACTCACAGTAAATGCAGAGGAAAAGTTTCTTACTTAATCAATTACTGATACAAATAAGATTACAGTAGTTATTGTACTAAATTGAAATCAAACATTTATGAAGGAATACATAAATAAATGTTTATAAATGGAAGACAAAAGAAACACATAACCCATATTTGAACAAAAATTGGAATCTATGTCTGCACTTGTATTAATACTCTATAAGGAGAGTTTTCTCTATTACAATCGGCAAGAAGCAGCCCTCAATAGATCTTCAATCTATGTATTTATACAAAATTGTCACAACCCCAAACAATTGGACTTCTCATAATTTAAAAATAATAAATATTACAACATGTAAAACTGAAAAGTTCCATTAGCATTCTCCTCTATCTCTTTGTCTGCTGGCAGAGACGTTTCTTCTCCTCATCCTTTATCTTGGAGACAACTGGCATCTGATATTGACCTGTATGAGTAATATTGTAGATATTTTCTTACTTGTTTCCAAATGTGCTTGCTTTCCCATACTCGACACATTGGATGCATCTACTCACTAATTGTACCACCAACCCACAAGGTTCAGTTGCTTCATTTGCTTCAAAAATGTATAGCTTATTTTCTACATGAGGCAACCTTTCCTGTATCCTTTTTTCTCCTAAAGATGTGACCTGTAACACCAAGCTTGGGTTTACTATCCATTCGTTTATTTGGATAAGATCAATTTGGTTCATTTGTTGGATGGTCATCATGGATTCTTCTTTGCTTGTCCTAGAACTATATTGGTTCTTTTCTATGTCAATTTGTCCCAGGTATTCGAAGATAGTTTTTCCTTCAACATCAAGTAGCCCTTTTTCTAGTGAATATAATGCTTCTAGACAAGCTTTGTTTACCTCTCTGATCAATCTTTTTCTTTCGGCCAGATTTGTTTCCCATGCATTCAAAATTATGTCACCTCTGGTTTTATCAGAAAGAGACAGTCGAGGAACCTCTGATACATCATCCTTTGGTACTAGTAAGATAGCCTTCTTAAACTTATCCCGGGCTGAACAGGCTTCTCTTTCTTTAATGTAAATGTTCTTCAGGGAAAGGTCTACTACCCGATAACAATTTTGAATGGATTCCACTTTTGTAAAAAGATCTTGTTGGGTTGATTCTAGCTTTTCATGTACTTCCAGTGCTTGAGCCTAGAAAGATGCCATCTCTACTATTGCACCTTCAGTCAAGTCTATTTTGGTTTGTAATTGCTTGATTAATTCCTCTTGTTGGGTGACCAATCCTCTATTGTCTTGTGAATTTTGATAGATCTCATCAAGGTTAGATTTCAACTGTTGGATCTGATGTCTGTATAGGCCTTGTCTTGTTCAAACTCTTTGTTCATATTATTTCTCACATCATGTTCCATAGTCATTATCTGGTCTTGCAACTTCCCTACCAACATGTTTCTTTGTTTCATCTTCTCAACTAGATTTTCTATTGACCATTTATTGGCCATGGAAAAGGCACCTAATGAACCTACCATCTCCTTAGCAAATTATGAATCCTCTAGATTTTGTCCATCATACAAAATTATTTTCCTTTTGACTGTTGCACCATATTTTTGATGCTTTTCTCTTTTAACTATGGCCCTCCTCTTCTTGCTGAAAAAGAAGTCCGAAGGAGGCATTTCTTCGGCTAAAATCAGCGTAAGATCATCTATAAAGATGACTTTGAAACTGGGATTTCCACGACTCAACTGCAATGGTGT
The DNA here is from genome assembly GCA_009831015.1 of Picea engelmannii. Lineage (NCBI taxonomy): Eukaryota > Viridiplantae > Streptophyta > Pinopsida > Pinales > Pinaceae > Picea > Picea engelmannii. The sequence goes on from ML782703.1 coordinate 156,213, forward strand.
TAATGAAATAATGAGGTTACCTATCTCTGTGGACGTTTGTTTCTCTGTTGTATCGGTAACCGGTTTGTCTGGTGTAGAAGGAGACACATCCTGCCCCTTTTTTAGAAAATCTTCAAGCTGAGCTTTTGTTTGAGTACCTAGTGGGTTTGATAATGAAGTCTCCACTTTCTACATTAAGACTTCGACATTCTTCAGGTTTTCCTCAGTACCCTATTTGTCAAAACTTCCTGCCTCAAAAATCTGAGGTGTAGCTTCCAGTGTAGATGAAGGTGTTATTGGTTCTCCCTGTAATACCTTTGGAAAGCTATTCCTTCTGTGCTTTTGAAAACTGTAGAAATTGGCTTGTTGATCTGGAGACAGAGTTTGGACTTTGTTCAATACTTCTTCATATGACCTGGCTCCTCTGAATATTTCATCCTGTGGGAATTCTCGTCTACATACTTCTTCAATTTGTACAGAGCCAACTGGTTCCCGACAATTTCGAGTGGATCATGCCTTTTAAACTCGATGTCAACTAACTTGACATCCTCTAGGGATGCAACCTCTACTTTAGAATGGACGAAGCCTAACAAGGAAAACATACCAACCTGAAGAGGGAAGGTTGGCCATACCTTTTTTTGGTCCGCTTTCAATTCCTTGTTGATGCCCCCTGTCAAGATTTGATATGCTATTCGATTTGGTAAAAACTTTGGGAGAGCATGGGGGGAGGACTGAGCACCCAAAAACCCTGATGTAGGAAAAGTTTTCTTCGATGTACCCGTCTTCTATTTTGCTCAAGTTTTCCATGATTCTGTCTAAAATTCTGGGAGGTGGGAAACCATATAGGGCGATATGAATTGAAACCACTCCATAATGACAAATTTCATAGAAGAAATCTTTGGCTTTGTCCTCCCATAGCTTGGAGTGATAGAAATGGATAGGCTCGACGTTGGTCGGGTTACAGCTCCAGCTCATTAGAGGGAAAGGAGTCATAAAGAAAAGAGCATCCATAATGTATGCAGACATATAGAAAGGAGCAAGTTTCCCTTTGGACTTTGCCAATTGGTACTATGTGATTCTGTTAGCCAGGTTGTCTGATAAAATCTTTTCCCAGTTGAAAGAGTAGACCTCGACCAATTCATGCATAATTGGTAGCCATGCCAACGGGAAATGAGAGGAGTCATTTTTCCCTAATATCCTACATAGCATCATAGCCACATAAATCATATGGGCATCTAATGATGATGTGGCATATATGTCGTGAGTGTCTGCTCTGAATTTCTCCGGGTGCCCCCACCAGTCTTTGATTAAATTAGGGTAGGCTTTATCATATTGCTTACATTCCTGTTTTTCAAACTCCAGCATGAATGCATCATTGTAATTATATTTAAAAACAAGGGATAGTTTATACATTACTTGTATGTGCTCCATGTTGGTTGTGGAGCCTGATTATCTTCCTGATTCAGAGGTCCTTGCTTTCAGCTGTGTTTATACCCCATGAAGTATTTACACCCCAGAAGTATGTACACTCTTCCACGCGAGGGAGTGCAGAGGGGGGGTACAGATCTAAACGGTAGAGATTATGTTAGGGTTTTTTTCCCTAGAAGGAAACCCTCTTTTATGAGGGAAGTGTATTATGGCTATGGATGATGGTGAATATTGTATTCTGAGAGAGGAGACTGTGAGAGAAAGAAGAGGAAGTTACAACGGGTTTTGCTGTAGGTTGTATCCCTTCATTTGCTGGAAAATAATATAGGAAGGACCTGGCAATTTCTCTGGTGGACGTAGCTCACACTGGGTGAACCACGTAAATCTGTGTCTCTCTTGTATTGTGTGTCTTCTGTGTTTTGTTTCTGCATTTGTTTTATTTTATTGCTCCATGGTCCTGTTTTTCTAACAACTGGTATCAGAGCGTAAGGTAACTCGCAGGAAA
>ML782703.1:161422-173092 GCA_009831015.1 Picea engelmannii
TGGAGGAATTGGGAAAGAAGCAGGAGAACAACAAGTTGTACTGTGACAGTCAGAGTGCCATTCACCTTGCAAAGAACTCATCCTTCCATTCGAAGACTAAGCATATACAGTTGAGGTACCACTTCATACGATCCACCTTGGAATATGGACAATTGAATTTGGAAAAGATACACACTAGCCAGAATCCTGCAGACATGTTAACAAAGGGGGTAACCAGGGAGAAACTGAGTTCTTGCTCAGTTTCAATTGGTCTTCAAGAATGAAGATGAATATGAGAAATTTGCCAGGTCCAAGAAGGTTCAGAGTCTAGCATATACAACAGCGGTGGAGTTGTTGAGATTAGTCTCCAAGTGGGAGATTGTTGGTTGTGGAGCCTGATTATCTTCCTGATTCAGAGGTCCTTTCTTTCAGCGGTGTTTATACCCCATGAAGTATTTACACCCCAGAAGTATGTACACTCTTCCACGTGGGGGAGTGTAGAGGGGGGGTACCCCCTCTGCGGGGTCCGGGGGAAAGCGGGCCCCCAGTGGGGGTTCGGGGGCGAAGCCCCCGAAGCAAAAATTGCCTTGTAAAAGTATATTGTAATTTCATTGTAAATCTGGATCGTTCATTATAAGGTCACAGATATAACGGTAGAGATTATGTTAGGGTTTTTTGCCCTAGAAGGAAACCCTCTTTTATGAGGGAAATGTATTACGGCTATGGATGATGGTGAATATTTTATTCTAAGAGAGGAGACTATGAGAGAAAGAAGAGGAAGTTACAACGGGTTTTGCTATAGGTTGTATCCCTTCATTTGCTGGAAAATAATATAGGAAGGACCTGGCAATTTCTCTAGTGGATGTAGCCCACACTGGGTGAACCACGTAAATCTGTGTCTCTCTTGTATTGTGTGTCTTCTGTGTTTTGTTTCTGCATTTGTTTTATTTTATTGCTCCGCGGTCCTGTTTTTCTAACACTCTAGTCGAAAAGACCCAACAACAACCTTTTGTGATTTGTAAATGCTCTTGGTTGAAATGTCGACGTTTTCCAGGGCCCAACCTATCAAGTCATTATATGGCATGAGTATTGGTCGTGTTGTTATTTTGTGTAGCCCTGATTGAGCTATATCCTTGAGTTTAGTTGCATGAGTTTCGGTCACTTCGTCACATGAATCCTCTAGGAAATTTATAAGATCATGCTCTAGAATATCAAACACTTGTGTCCAAGATTTAACAGTATCTATGGCTCTTGGTGAGGTGTATGAAAAAACATCTGTGTTCAGATTTGCGCTTTCACCAGCTGCTTTAGCCATCTTTCGTGGTGCCATGATATTGATGAAACCAGAATTGGGTTACTTGTTACAGGGAAATGCATGAGCTTCTCAGTTGGGTAAAGCTTGTTATTCTGCGAGAATGAAAATGGAATTCAAAATTAAATATTTTTATTCACCTCAAACATATTGATCTGAGAATACCTTTACTGGCGATAAATTTATTTACCTTAATGAGAAAATATAGGCAGCAATCTACAATCTATATTGAAATCATTGCCTTTGATTTGTGATTAATGCCATTAATATTGGTGGTTCACGATCAGGGACTAGGATGAAATAGGTTTGAAATTTCTCGAATCGCGAATTCACGAAAGATTAATTGCAAGATAATCTTGTTTAAAACATTAATTAATCGTGTTTAACTTTAAGTGTTTTTCGGGTATTTGGACTTTGGGACTTTAACAGTAGCTCGAGATAGAATTCTCGAAACCGTGAAATGATTAATCATCGAATAATTATTTTTTATTTTTAATTAACCCTTCTTAAGTATGAAGTATTTCAGAAGTTCAGACTTCGGGATTTCAGAGTGTGATGGATGGAAAATATTTGACCTCCGAAGTGCGAAGTTGTTAACTAACTTTTAATCAATATTAACTTAACTAATGAGGTTTAATATTTTGGCATTTTTCTACTTCATGGATTAGCAAGTTAGCTTTTTATTATATTTCTGAAATTCTATTACCCGTAGTGATGTGTCGAAGATGACGTCATTTTAGGTGACGTGTCGAGAACAGGGGGTGCCATGTGTCACTTAAAATCATATGAATTCTCGACTGAAAAGGTTTGAAATGGGTGACACGTGTCAATCCAGGGAAGACTCAAAAAGGTACACATGCACTATGACTAGGATCCTTTAGACACTTTTCGGGTATCGGGACTTTAAATGTTAAGACCTGGCGAAACGCCTGAAGCGCGAAGCTCTGAAGCGACCTTTTGTGATTTGAATTTTTAACAATCAGGCGGCTCCAAAACTTGGGGAAAAAAGGGATCGTTCGATCAATTGGGGGAACTTTATTGACGGTGGACATCATGCGCGCTTTATGACTGGAAGTAAATTTGATTTAAACATTTGAAAGTCGACTTGTGATTCATTATAAAAAAGGATGAAGTTCGAGAAAGTAAAGGTCAAGTCTTAGGTTTTATATATGTTCCAACATAGGCTCCATCTGGGGATCGCGTCTCCCTGCGAGGCGTGGAAGAACAGTAGACCAAGTGCCTTTATTGGGTAAATGGAGTCATCATTGGATATCTGGGGAACACCTTTTGAAAAATCATACAGAGAGAAATTAGACTTCAGCCGTGTCTCAGAAAACCTTCAAAACACAATAAATTACCAATCTTGAGTTAGGCTATTAATAGTTTCCTCTTCCTGAAACTGAGTTTGGATTTGTTTAAGATAATCAAAACAACTTTAACTGAAGTATCAGACTTTGGTTGATTTCGTTCGCATCAAGGCTCAATAGTTTTAACAATTTCTTTAGGGAATCCCTTGTCGGTTAGAATGTAAATATTATCAGAAAGAGATCCAGAGTATGTTTATACATGTATGACATCCTTACAGATATCATTGATATTGCTTCACTGCAGTGATCCTGTTCAGTACCCTAGTGAAGTTATCTACATCTCCCATTGAATTTCCTTTCACCACTTCAAATATCATTTACGCGTTTTATTTGAGATGAGGGCAATCATTTTATGAATTTCCTTTCATCATCTCTTTTGGACAAAATGGGGGCAATCGATTTCATGAATTTCCTTTCACCATTTGTCTTGGACTAGATGTGGGCAATCATTTTATGAATTTCCTTTCACCATCTGTCTTATATTTTATTATAATTTTGAAGTGGGGGAAATCAACTTGTATGTATCATATAGGGATGATATATGCTTAATATTTAACAATGAAGGTTTGTCAACCGCTTTTGATTGTACTCTGAGCTACATCTCTCCCAATCTTCAATACATCTTTTCCTATAGGGAAGATCTTATGGGGGATTTTTATTTTCTAGGGATTTGCCTTGAGTGAATTAATCAGTTGAAATATGTTAGAAGAGATAAAGTTACCAGGATTAGCCTAGACATACTTTCTTTCAGTTAAAAACAGAGGAACAAAAAGATTTTCGCCTAATCTCGTTTCGAAGATATGTTTTTAATTTTTCAGAGGTAGGGCGAAATTCTCTCTTTCTATGAATATTTAAGGTCAGGTAGTGAAAATTAGGATAGAGTGAAAGAATTTAGATATTCTAAATGAAAAAAGAATGAGGAGTCAAAGGGTTTAAAAAGGGATCTCATTTCCACATAAGTTCACTTCTTGATTATCAAGCTTCTCTTTTATTATTATTTTCTTTTCTTTTTATTTTACTTTTGTATTATTTTCATTTGATTCAGAAATATAGAGATTTATATCTTTCTGATCTTTGATCAGGTGATTATATTTACGAGAGTAGAACCTTGTTTATATCCAATAGGATTTCTTTCAAAAATTTTAGCTTGAACAATAAGTATAGAAGTTCATACCTCAAATTTTGTTTACGTTTTCAATCAAACCAATTGTTAATTTATCACCTGTTTTGAGAGAAATAATTGTTTTGAAAACTAAGCGTTAGATTCCGCTACCTCTTTATTTCTCATATGACAATAAGTATTCTGCAAGAGCATAAAAAGAAATAATCAGAGAGTTCCACAAAATATAAATGATATGCAGTACAGATATTTTATTTTTTCTTTTCGAAGTATTTAAATAAAACTAGGTTTATTTAAGAGTAAAATTCAGATGACCTACGAAGGAAAACAAAATTGTGAAAATAAACAAAAACCAAACCGGTATATGCAATGGTAATGTGAAACATGTTTATTGCATAAAATGTTTAGATAGCGCCCGTTGATAGATGCATCAAAAGTTTTCCCGTCGATATTCTCTAGTAGGAATGAATTCTTCCCCTCCGTAGATGCAATCCTGAATGGTCCGAACCAGAGTTGATCAAACTTACCGTGTTTTCCTACATCTTCTTTTCTGGCATCCCATTTTAAAACTAGATCACCAGGAACAAACTCCATGTCTTTCGCTTTTTTGTCGAAAAGGGATTTCATATTATCTTGATATCTTTGAAGTCTTTCATCAACTTCAGCCCTGTTTTGTTGGACTTCAATTATTTGGTTAATACTCCTTGTTACATCATTCGACTCTTCGTTTTCATCTTGCCACAACTTCATTACTGGAATAGATAGATTGATAGGGAGGACAACGTCGGTACCATAAACCATTTGGAAAGGAGACACGCCTATTGATTTCTTAGTGTTGATTCAGTTTGCCCGTAAGGCATACTTTAGGAGAACATGCCAAGCCTTCTTATTTTCTGTTAATACTTTCTTGATTATATTCATCAAACTTTTGTTGGACGATTCGGACAACCCATTTCCCTGAGGATAATAGGTTGTAGAATGCCCTAGCACAATGTTGTATTTTTGACAAAAGCTTATCATTTCCATATATTTGAATGCTTGGGCATTGTCCGTAACTATTTTTCGGGGGTAGCCAAATCTGGATAGGATGTTCTCCTCCAAAAATTTTATAACTACCGAATCTGTGGCATTTTGAGTTGGAATGGATTCCACCCATTTTGTGAAATAATCGTTAGCAGTTAAAATCCATTTATGTTGGGCACTTGACTGTGGATGGATTTCTCCGATGAAGTCCAGACTCCATTGTTGAAAAGAAGCCTCTGTCTTGACTGGGACCAAAGGTAGTGCATGGAGATTTTGCTTGCTAGAGAATAGTTGGCAAGGGTTGTAGGCTATGACCTTAGCATTCACATCAGTAAATAACTTTGGCCAATAATATCCAACTCTTAGGATCTTGTAGGCTATGGCCCTCCAGGCGTGATGTCCTCCGCACACTCCTTTGTGGAATTCATTTATGATATTCTCTGTTTTAGGTTCTGTTAAACATCATAGAAAGAAACCTAGAGGATCTTTCCATTACATTTGACTTTCAATAATATAGTATTTAACTGTGTGTAGCTTCAACATTCTTTCTTTGGATGGAGTCATGTCACTCGGGCACTGAAGGGTGAGGAGGTACGAAATGAAATCTCAATACCAATCTGAGGAAGAAAATTTATCCTCGATATGGAATGTAGGGGTTTGATCATCAAGTTCTCCTATGTTTGGAATATATACATGTGATTACAGATGATTTATCCCAAGTGCTCTGAAATTTGACTCTGCTAATAATTTTGCCAGACCCTGAACTTTGACCAGCTTGGTCGATTTTACTTCTAGATCAAACTCTTGAATTTTGGTTAACCACCAACCTCTCCTACCATCATTGTCTGGTTGTACTAAGATATCTTTTACAATGCTTGTTGGCACATAAGTGATTATTCTGGAATGCAGTACATATGTCCTGAAAGATTTGAGAGGTTTCACCATCGCGTAGGCTTGTTTTTCCAGTATGTCATATCTTAATTTGGCATCTCTGAGACTTTTAATGAAAAAGGCTATCAGCTGCTCGAAACCTTCTTCGTTCTTTTGCAGGAGTAAAACTGCGATAGTATGTTCTAATGCGAAAGAAAAGATCAAGAATTCCTTAGTATAGTTGGGACTAGCTAATACTGGAGCTTCACTTATAGCTTTCTTAACTCACTTGAATGACGCTTTGGCTTCAACAATCCATTTGATTTCACTGTCTTTCTTCAACATATCTGTGATTAATTTGACAATTTCAGCAAAGTTAGGGATAAACCTTCTCAAAAAAATTATTTTTCCCAAAAAAGACTGGATTTCTTTTTTATTTCTAGGAATGTTTATTGTGTCGATAGCCTCGATTCACTTGGGATCAACCTTGATTCCATATTTCAAAACTATATGACCTAGAAGCTTGCTTTCTTGCATAGCAAAATGAGATTTTTTGGGGTTTAGAGACAAACAAAATTTTCAACATTTCTCAAAGGTTTGTTTGACTCAATGAACCAAATGTTTTGCATCAGAATTCAAGAATATTGTTAGATCATCTAAGTAGATAACGACAAATTTGTCTCTCTCACCAATGAAAGTTATATCCATCACTCTTTGGAAAGTGGCCCCTGCGTTCATCAAACCGAATGGAATGTTATCATACATGAAAGTTCCCCAAGGAGTAGTGAATGCACTTTTTTCTTTATCATCTTCGTGGACATCAATTTGGTTATAGCCTGAGAAACCATCTATCATTGACATTTTGTTTGCTCCAACTACTTTTTCCAGGATGTGATCCATTTTTGGCAGTTGGTAGTTATCCTTCAGGGATGATCGGTTTAAGTTTCTGAAATCCATGCAAAGCCTTATTTCTCCATTTTTCTTCTTGATAGGTAGAAAATTTGCTACCCATTCAGAATACCTAAGTGGAACAATAATCTTTGCGTCGAGAAGCTTCTTGACCTCTCTTTCTATTACTGGAAAGAGGATAGGATTGATCTGCTTCAACTTCTATCTAAAAGGTTTGATACCATGATTCAAAGGAATCTTATGTTCAATTACAGAGGTATCATGAGTTTTTAAATCATCATAGGACCATGCAAAGACATATTTATACTATTTAAGCAATTTGGCATATTTACTTTTCACCTGAGCTGGAAGGTATTTAGATATCTTGACTATCTTAGGTTCTTCTTTAGTTACTATGTCACAGTCTTCAACCTCCTTGGGCTGAGGTCGTAGGGAATATTTCAAGGGTATGTCATCTTTGTCAAACAATCTCTCTAAGGGTATCATACCTCTGGGGATCTTATTGTTCTTAAGTACAAGCAGTCATTGATATACGATCTTATCTTGGAACTTTTTAGGATCTTCTCCTTCCTGCATGATCCAGATATGATCGTTCTGGTTTTCTTGATCTATATGGGTCTCAGAGAATTCATCAACCATTTCTAGAAACTGTTTAATATGCTCATCATCTTCAAAGATATGCCAGTGTTGCACATTATTTTGGATTGAGGTTATGTGTCTCATTTCTATATGATACTCATAGACATTATTTGTATAATCGATTTCCCGTTGTAATATGTATGAAAAGGGAATGACATATTCATCTCCAGGTGCAACAAATAACACTCCTTCCCCTGCCCCTTCACAGGACAAATTGCCATCAAAAAACATTTTTCATACTCCTCCTCTATTATTTACACTTTTCTGTGTTTTTTCTATTTTTTTGTTTTCCTCTTCAATACAGTCATAAAAAACATTGTCTAATGATAAAACATAATTTCCTAGATTCTGATCGGCAACATAGACCAGATAATTGTTCGAGTTTTGAGGGTCACTTACAATATATGCTGGTCTAGTCTCTCTGTATAGTCGAGTGAATTATCCACCAAAAATTGGGATTGTAGCATATGTCATGTCTAGTTGAAGTGATCCTCCAAGTTTTGCTCCCCAAGACCTCGATAAAAGCATGCCATACTTGGCAGTGACGTCAACAATGACTACATCCATAAGGATATACTTTACAGGAATATGTGTAAGATTCACTACTAGATCCTTGATCATGCCTAGACACTTAACCTTTATGGAATCAAATGAATATAAGACCTGATAAGGTCTAGTGATTTCAAGGCCCAAATTTTCCATGATAACTTTAGGCATTAAGTTGTGAGAAGCCCCATAATCTAACATGCAATTATGAAGTAAGTGATCATACACAGTTAAGGTAATATAAGAAGGATCTACATAATCCTTATCATTTTCAATGTGCGGACCAAACATAATCGTAGGCTTTTCATCCTATAAATTTATCATGTCTGCATGACATTCTGCATCAGAAAAATTTATCATCTTAGCGATTTTTTTTTTATAAATCGGATTCTTGGCAAGCTCAACCAGGGGCATGGGGATTTTGACTTTATTTATTTCATTTTCTAAACTAAAACCTCCAGTTGTTTTTTCGCTTTCCCTAGTTGAAGTTTGTGCTTCTATATTATTTGTTTTCTTGGTTTGCGTTGCTCAGGTTTCAACTGTTTTGGTTTGGGCAGATTGTTTTTCAACTAGTGGTTTAGTAACAACTGCCTCATTCACTTTGTTTACTAATAGAATCGTTTTGGTGGAACACTTGTAGTATTTGTTTCTTTGGGCCTTAAATTATACTTTTGTTGAAGCTCGACCATTATGGAGTCGACGATTCCTTGATATGCAGACTCTCCCAGATTATTTATTCTTTCCTCATTACTAAACAGGGGCTCTTGGTCTAGAGATATTTCATAATACTGTCTAGTTAGATTTGGTTCCTTGTCTTCATCACTAAGGTTGTTTATATCCTCTTCTAACCCCTCATAATTATGCATATCATCTCCAATAAAATTTTATTTTTTAAACGAAGATTGTATTTTCTGATCTTCGTTTTTTACTTGTCTCTGCTGGGTCTGGGGGTTAGGATTTCTCTTGAAATATTTTCTAGAAAATGGATCAGGTTTGGCTTGTTCTAGTTCCATTCTAAAGATTTTATTTGACAAGTCTTTGATTATCTTAGCCATGTCATCCATTTTTTCTTCCATAGACTTCCAAGATCCGGAGGGTCCCGCTTGTTCCCTAAAACGTTTAGGTTCTTTGGTTCATGTCTCAACCTTGGATTTTAGTTTACCAGATGCCATCATGTTTGATTCGACTTCTATGGTGTCGTCCTGCATTCCTGTCAAAGTAGTTGATCTTCTTTCTCATAGAAGTAGGGCAAATTTGGGTTCAAAAGCCCCTGCGAAAGTTACCTTTGTTGCAGGTTGAGAGGGTTTAACTTCGGCTTGGATCTTATGATAAAGTTTGTTAAATCTCTGATTAAATTCAAGCACCAAATCGAAATTCATTTTTCTCAATGCCCTGAATTCAGTCAAATAGTAAAGATGGTCTTTCTTTTCTCCCCATTGTCTTAAAAAAGCGTTTTCTAAATCATCATATGACCGTAGGGATCCTACCGGGAGTCCACGAAACTAGATTCTTACATGTCCTTCGAAATTTTGCACTAAAATCCTTGAGTAGACATCTTCATGCTCAATTCCAAGGATATCAAAGAACTGATCGAAAAAGGTTATGTGCTCTGTGGTGGTTAAATCTCCTTCTCCCATAAATTTTGGTATGTTCTTCATATAATTTTCAAGTAAATAATGAAGGAAGGGGGGGAAGACCAAAGGAGTGTATATGGAAGCTACTTTGGTGAACATCCTAGGGGGTGGAGGTTGTCCTTGACCACCTCCTCCTCCAATGTTGCCTCCTCCTCCACCTCCGATGCCACCTCCTCTAGCCGTGGCCATTGGAAGTCTGGGGGATGAACTTCGAGAGTTAAAAAGAGGGTTTTCGAAAACTTCTAAGGACCGAAGTGGTGACCTTTCAACTTCCTCGGGATGTAGCGAAAGGAAATATGGAAAATGATCGTTAGGAGATGCAAATTCTAGAAGGGGAGGGAAAGGAAAACGTGGACTGGTTTCTTCAGACTTACAATATGTATAGATAGGTGAACCAGAAGGGGACAAATCAGGTTATATAATATGCTCTTCAGGGTTTCAGAGAATTGCAAATTTTTATTCTGGCGAGGATGGGGTAGATAGAAAATTAGCGACAATGGATATAGAAGAGGCTCTTTTATTCAGAATGTTTGGAGTATCAGAAGGGTCAATCTCAATCTTTATTTTGGGTGCGATTACCTCCAGGTTCTTACAGCTAACATCAAGCTTGCTAGTTGAGACCTCCGCAGAGTGTGTTTGTTTAAAATTCTCTTCAGGAGTTAATTCTTCAACAAGACCCATAGTATTGACTTGGGCAACTTTGGGTTGGTATTTTTTACTTGCCGATGCGATAGTCGACTTGAGGTATCCCTTTGGTTTTAACAACCTTTCAGGATCGGATACAGGTGTGGTATGTTGATCGTCTAGGTTCTTTCTAGTATTATTTCGACCGAATGCCAGTTTATTTGTGGTGGTGTCACCAAGTGAAAGATAAAAATAGCCTTAATATAGTATTCGATCTTTGTTCACTATCAAAGACAAAATCTTACCTTGTCATTTTCCTAGGGAAAAATAACTTTGTTTCTTCGTTCCCCGACAACGACGCAAAAAATATGTTGGTCATGAGATTAAACTTAAGGCTCAAAGGATAATGTTAGGCATCAGGAAAGTTAATGAGAGTGTGTTTAAAAGTGATTTTTCTACCTCATTTATATGAGAAACATTTCTTAAATGAAATTAACAGTGTAGCAACACAGAGGATGTATTTTGTGTCTGAGTCAAAATCGAAATATCGAATGGTGTGAGAGAAAACTACAAAATTGTGAAACAAATCAAGGCATCAATTACAAAAGAGTCTCATTGTTGTAACCTAGGTATGTATCCCCTACCTCTCCTCTCTTTTCCCCTCTACCTTCATCATTTTTTCCTTTTTCTGGTTAGTTAAGTCAATTTCCCACTATTGAGTGTCTTGGCCCTTATTTGTGTTTGAGTCTTCGCGCATTTTTGTTTCTGTTTTTCTGGAAGGATAAAATACATGTCATATTTGTTTCAGAATGCTTTTCATCACATGCACCATTGATTGAGATCACCGTAGGTCTACCAAGCCTTTTCTATGCACAGGAAATGTCTGTGCACACGATGCAACAATCCAGATCAACAAATCTCAAGCTCAAACTGTGGGAACAGATAGGTTAATTTTTGACGACGGAGATTCATCAGGTCAAATAGATCAACGTCTCTCATCCATTCAGGTTCCAGAATCAAGAGAGTTTTAATATCAAGTTTGAATTACCGAGTTCCCAAAGACTTGAAGTCCTGAAGTAAATCTAGACCATCCATCAAAGGGGATGTGTGGCAACAAATCATTCACTTCAGAGATTTTCCTCCAGGAGATTTTTCATGTTTCACATTCAAAACACTCAAAGCCCAAAAGTTCGAAGTGAATCTGGACCATTGATCTCAAGACAACGAGAACCGTCAATCCTTGCAGCAAGTAAATATCACCTGAATCACAGATCGTCATCAGATCGACAACCACGCTTCATTGTGAGGACGTAAACTGCTCGAGCGTTAATTTTCCTAAGCGGTCCCGCAATTGGAACCATGGTATTCTTGGAAGGGTACATGGAAGCTAGTGGTGGATTGCAGGCCCAAAGGCGGTCTGGATCCAAACCACCCTCAACAGCTCCCACAATCATGTGCTTGAATGACATCAGATCACCGCATCACCTCCACGTCACCTCCGCTCATCCCACTCACTACTCTTGCTCCTCTCACCACCCAACACTTGTCCTCCATTAACTCCCACACTAATCTCCATCGACGGTGGCCACCTCTCCATATAAACGGTCCTTGTCACAACTCGGACCCCCCCCCGACCATTCTACCTTT